>ML780269.1:12762-100152 GCA_009831015.1 Picea engelmannii | reverse complement strand
CTAGTTGACAGGAAAGTTGTGCAATGCCTTGTACCTAGTCCTAGGAACTGAAGAAACTCCAAAAACTAGAATAAGGACTAATGTTCCTAAGAAGAATACTCAGAGAGTGTAGAGAAGGAAAATACAAACTGGAAAAGAGTTTAGATTAGCAACCCAACTAGATGAGTTTGAGATTAAGCATTTTATGTTAGATCTAGGATCTGATGTTAATATACTGCCTAAAAAGACTTGGAAAGCTTTAGGAAAACCCCAGTTGACATATTCCTTAATTGAGGTCAAAAACTTCAAGGAAGTTGGATTTCGACCCCCAACTCAAATCCTATATGAATCCAGTCTATTTTCCTATTGGTTATCCTTAGATCATGCAATTCCTTGCTTCACCACCTGCACCTCGAAACCCTGTAGTCTCGATGAGACAACCTGAGCAACCACAAAAGGTAGTTGACCCTTGGTTTAAGTTATTTTTTGATATTCTTGGGAATGACTAGTTGACAGGAAAGTTGTGCAATGCCTTGTACCTAGTCCTAGGAACTGAAGAAACTCCAAAAACTAGAATAAGGACTAATGTTCCTAAGAAGAATACTCAGAGAGTGTAGAGAAGGAAAATACAAACTGGAAAAGAGTTTATATTAGCAGCCCAACTAGATGAGTTTGAGATTAAGCATTTTATGTTAGATCTAGGATCTGATGTTAATATACTGCCTAAAAAGACTTGGAAAGCTTTAGGAAAACCCCAGTTGACATATTCCCTAATTGAGGTCAAAAACTTCAAGGAAGTTGGATTTCGACCCCCAACTCAAATCCTATATGAATCCAGTCTATTTTCCATGAGAAACAAGTTTAGAACAACCAAATTATGCATAATTTTGTAGAAGAAGCCATTTTTATGCAGGGAATCCATAAGAGTAGCTAAGCTTTGGAGGCCATTTTTGGGAGTTATACTCCACCTTTTTAAGTTTCATCTGTTGCATCAGGTTCCTGAGACAGATCATAACACAGTTGAGTCAATTAGAGAGATAAATTATGTAATTTTTATGTATATTTTGAGAATTGAAGATTAATAAAGAAGCCTCACCACTGAAGACCAAAGGCCCAGAGACGTAAGAAAATTTGCCGAACTCTGTTATCAACTTTTGGTGTTCTATTTTTTTTATGGTTTGATGCATTTACTTATTTATGTTGGCTGCAAATTATTTCTTTAAACATATTCTAAATCTTTAAAGTCTTAACTGGTGAATTTTCGTAAGCAACATACTTAACCAAAGTCATTTAAAAGATCATTTTGGATCACTTCCTTACTATATTTTTCAAAATATTCAAAAGCAATTTAATAATGTCCTATTTCCATGATAACATCATCTAACTTGGATACAATTTTTATTTTAAACTTCAACAATTCTTCCTCTTCATCTATAAGATAATTGTTAGTTGATTCTACACAAACTTCTAAGTTTTCTTATTTATTTGCAGGAGAGCATTCAACATCATCACACTTAGAATTATTGCAATCAAAATATTTCGGAGAGTCTTTACCTTCATTATAATTAATGGAATTATCTTATGTGACTTGTCTTTTGTCTTGATATACCTTCTCTAGCATCAACCATATGTTATTTTCAGAGGAAAGTTGTCCTATGCTTTCTTTGACAGGATCTGAGAGTCCATTGAATATGGTCTTGAGTGCCACTACATTGTTCTTCTTTGCTTCCTTTTGGGATGAAAATTTTGACTGATTCTTCGAGGGAACTGATCCACCAAAAACTATGTTCCAAACACCTGCTCCTTTTGCCTTCAAATACCCTTCATATATATTCTCCATGCTGAGTAATTTGTCTCATCAAAGAAGAGAAATTCATCTGCATGTTCATCCATTTGTGTGTCAATGGATCTCCTTCAAGATGGTAAGACTTATAATGAAGGCCTTCTCTGATACCAATTGTTGGACACACTGACCACAATGAGAGAGGGGGGGGGGGGGGGGTGAATCAGTGTAGGGATATTTTTACACTTATTTGAAAACTTTAGTTATTAAACACTTCAAACATATTATTCATTCATACTTAGTTTGATACCGATTGTTGGAAGCTCCGACCACACTGAGAGGGGGGGGGGGTGAATCAGTGTAGGGATATTTTTACACTTCTTTCAAAACTTTAGTTAGAAACCACCTCAAACATATTATTCATTCATACTTAGTTACTTGTACATATCAACAACATTCATGAATAATAGATAACTATAAACCATCACCACAAAGAACACTAGATATATGTGTAATATTTTGTATTATGTGTTATAAGAGACTAAAATCCCTGGGGTTTATCAACACCAAATGAAAAGAGCACCAACTCCAAGAGAGAACCAACTCTCAATACAAGACCCAACTTGCAGATATTAGCACCATCTTCAAGAGAGAACCAACTCTCAATACAAGACCCAACTTGCAGATCTCAACACCAACTGAGATGTGAGGAATCCAACCCTCAAGTACAAGACCCATCTCGTAGATAGAAAACAATATGTGAAATATTTTCTACAAGTCCACAAAATGTATGTCCTACAACACATGGGTATCCATGCCCTTCTTAACTGTAAACCCCATATGTATGCGCCTCTGTGGACTAGAACTCGTTGACTTCTTCATAACCCTTCCAATTTCACTATTACTACTTCTATCACAACTCTGTCACCTTCATTGTCTCTGCCACAACTATCCCTGTCTCATCAATATGTATCTAATCATGAAAACTTGTGCTATACCATTCATCAAGTCTATACTAATATACATACTATCTCCTGCTTCTATCATGAATCAAGGGATACATCAACAATGAATCATGAACTAAATCATCAACCATGTGAAACATATGCCATGTATTATTAATCATGTATAGATTTGAAACATCTCCAATAGCCTATGCATGTCCCTCATGCATACATCATCATATAGCATAGATATCCCTCAACCAAGTACAAGTATCTCAAAAGATGTGAATTATAAGAATCAAAATTGTACCATACATAAGAGTGTTTCTCACTCATCCAAACAATGAGCATATACCATATCGAGGCCTCACAACAATCATACCAAGAATGCTTCAAGCATTGAACATACCATCACTAAGATGTAACACCATAAGCATAAAGACTTACCCTTTCACATTGTAATTGACCTGATGTCTCAGATCTCATATCAACAAACCAACCTCAGCCTCAGGGATCTAGATCAACCACACCTTCTCATTCTTGCACAAATCCTTCTGCATATCCATGCTTTTCCCTTCTACATCTCATGGGTATCCAGGCTTTTCTCTTCTGAAGACTGCGTACATCCGCGTCTCAACAACATTGCAACTCACATATGTCTCAGAGATTAGGGTTGTTCAAGTTCGCTGCAACTCCAAGACTTTTCCCTCGACTTCCTTCATAACTTCAGATGCATGAATGTGTACCTACAATAAACATTTCACAAGATAATGGATATTCAATATGATCAAAATATCTCACTATATAAGAGATCCTTACTCTCTTATTTATGCTCTCCAAGTAGCTTCCTCTAGGGAATATATTCTAACAAACTTCCTTATTTTAGGGCTAACCCACTTCTACCCACTTTGTCCACTTACAACCACTTTATCTACAAATAATAAGTTCACCACTTCTAGTTGCAACTAATTTATTTTTAAATTATTTTCTTTGTGCAATAACTTAATCCATAATTAACTCCTAGTTTCACCCACTATGACTAGTAAACTTCTTCTAGGAGATTCTAGAATAATTTGACTTCTTTGACCTTCTAGGGGCTTCTAGATAACTCATGAGTTTTCTCCAACTTCACAAGTCCATATCTCCCTAACCGTGAGGTTCCATGTGGCGTACCATATATCACCAAAAATGGTATGACATGTACTATCCATCAAGAATAATCTCACCTGAAAATTTACTGATATTCATTACATTATTTCTCAATCAAACTTGGGTTCCCTAACGACACCAAACTTGGGTTCCTTAACCATACTATTGGGGCTACTTAACCACTTAACCATTTGGACTTCACAAAGCGTCTTACCGTGAGGTCTTTCACCATAAGGGTACCACTTTGGACTCATCCATTTGGTACTTCCTATCAACCATGACATGACATCAAAAATGTCAACATATCACTATGAAACCACTTGCATCAACCCTTTGACATCAATTACATCAATGATACAATCACATCACTATGACAATACTTGATATCAACCCTTTGACATTAATCCTTTGACATCAATGACAACATAATATAACAGTCCACTGGACTTTCTTCGTTCCATGCCTTTGTCTTTAAATTTGATTTCCTTATGGTTCTCTTCTTCTCAAGCTTCTAGATTTAAAATCCAACATCTGATATGTATTACACACATACAATCATCATGAGATATCATCATAATTTTTTTTTTTAATTTCTCAATCTATTTTATATAGGAAAATAAAATTCCCCGGGCATGGGGTTTTTTCTCATAATATTTGATTCTTACAGTAGTAGACATTGGTCTTATTTACGGCTTACACCCCTGCCATATACATGACCATTCTTCCTGCAATTTTTGTTGGATTACTGAGAGGGGGGGTGAATCAGTAATAGAGCAACCTAATCCTTTTTAACCATATAATGCAAGTGTTATATCAATGCAACATTATCATCCAATATTTACAAAGTAAATAAACAATGAAAAAATGAACAATCATACACATACACAATACACCAATGTTTTTACATGGAAACTCAAAGCGGGAGAAAACCACAAAATGTTTTTTCTTATATGTCTTGAAGAATTACATTCATTGGAAGCACCAACTTCCTTTGTTTTCCAGCTGCAACTGGAAGGAGGCTCCAACCCCCTAGTTTCTCAGGCTACAACCTGAGGGAAGACCCAACTCCCCAATTCTCTATATACAACTAGAAGGAGGCTACAACCCCCTATGTTCTCCAGCTACAACTAGAAGGTGGCTACAACCATCTATCCTTGCCCCGTCGAAGTGCCCTGACGTATAAGTAAAATAATGGAACCATTGTCACATTGTCACTATGAGTTATACTGTTGTAAATATGTATCAATCAACTTGAACCAAACAAATTGTACCAATAACCCGAACCATGCATCAACCTGTACCATAAACAAGTGCATCAACAATGCACCAACCTCAACCTCAACCTCAACCTCAACCAAAATCTCTCATCAATTTCATCATCCAAATCTGATTTGTAAATTTGTAATAGACCTGGTGTATATGATCACATACCTACAAACCTTCTTTAACTTTAACATAAAGAGACTAGCATTTTCATCAAACTTTACTTTAGTCTCACATGACTAGTTTTGGATTAGTCAACAACCCTAACTTGAAATAATCATAACTATGTACCTGTAATGACTAAAGATCTGAAAATAGTACACAATGTTCTTCAGTGTGTTTTATGCAATTCCTCTAGGTGTCACTACTTTGAACCTCTCAGAAAATGAGTTATAGCAAAAATGACATACCTTGTTGAATTATGGCTTATTCTAGAGAGAGAACTTGTAGAGCGTGCCACGCACAATATATTTGTTGTATGGATATTAAAATTGTACACAGAATACTACATATTGTAATATAACCAACACATTTGGTCTTACTAAATTTGGATCTGTTGTGAAGAAGTTATGACATTTTTACCCGAAACATTTGTTTTAGACTAGTTTCAGGACTAGCCACAAATCCTATTTTCCACAGAGTGTAACTCCAAAAATACAACGACCCAAAAGCTGAAATTTGTACCACAACTACTTGGATATGTTTCCTCAATGGCCTCCCAATTTCACGGTCTGATTCATTGTAGAAAAAAAGTTATTGTGAAAATGGTAAGATGACCTGTAAATAACATACCTTAGAAAACATCATCAAAAGAATTTATCCTCCCTTGAATTTCGGCCTTCTTTACTTCACCTTCCCTCTGAAATTCGGCTTAGATATCATTTTGTTACCTCAGTCACCTGTAGATATTCAATATGCTCAAGTGTGATTCAAAAGAGAGAGTCTTGCTTCTTATTCATACTTTCATGTAGCTTCCTTAGAAGCAGCTTCTAGACCACTTTGTCCACATAGCCACTTTGTCCACATAGTCACCTATGTCCAACTTTGCCCAATTTTCCACTTGTCCATATATCCAATAACCACTTGACTACTTAACCCATTTTCCTCATTTTAGGGTTAACTTTCTTATAACCACTTTCCATAATTAGAAAGTTCTCCATTTACTTTATTATTTAAATAATCCTCCTTGACTTTATCACTTCACTTTATTATTTAAATAATCCTCTTTGACTTTGTCACTTCACTTTATTATTTAAATAATCCTCTTTGACTTTGTCACTTCACATTATTATTTAAATAATCCTCTTTGACTTTGTCACTTCACTTTATTATTTAAATAATCCTCTTTGACTTTGTCAATTCATTTTATTATTTAAATAATTTCTTCTTTGCAAGAACTTTGACTTCTTTGACCTTTTGGGACTTCAAGCCAACATATGAGGGTCCTTCAACTTCGTAAGGCCGTAACTCTCAAACTATGAGGAGTTATGTGATGTTCCACATACCACCAGAAATGACATGACATGTACTATCCATATAGAATAGTCTTACCTGCAAATATATCAAAACTCATACCATTATACATCAAACAATCTTGGGTCCATTACCCAAACCTTTGTGCTACCGGAATTCGCTACCAGAATTTCTTCAAGGGTTGACATCAATGACAACCAACTCAATTAATCAACAATCTCCCCCTTTTGCATTGATGGAAACACTCTGATGCAATACAGAAATCATATCATTCATGCTCCCCCTGGAACCATGCCTGCATCTCTATGACCAACGCTCCCCCTGGAACCATGCCTCTATTCTCTGCATCTATTAAATCTCTCCCCCTTTGTCATCAATGGAAAATTTATCTTTCCATTCGGGTTTTCTCACCCTAACTAACTCATCAGATCTCCCAACCTGAACTATCATCTTTATGGTGCTTCCTCATGTAAATATAAGAAATATAAGATAAGCATTCAAAAGCATTCATTTTGGAGTAGAAATAACTCCGAGTCTTTGGTGAAGATACTCAAAGGCTTCCCGTGGAAGTGGTTTTGTAAAGATTTCTTCCACTTGTTCTTTTGTGCCCACATATTCAACTCTGATGTTGTTTTCTGCAACCTGTTCCCGTATAAAGTGATACTTGATTGGAATGTTCTTCATATTGGAGTGCATCACTGAGTTCTTTGAGATATCGATGGTTCTTCTATTATCACAATAGATTGGAATGAGCTCATCATCCTCGACCTGTATATCTGTCAGATTTTGTTTCACCCATAGAACCTGTGTACAACATGTTGCTATTGCAATATACTTTGCATCGACTGTAGATAAAGATACTGATGATTGTTTCTTGCTTATCCATGATACTAAACACTCACCCAAGTAGAACGTTGCTCCACTAGTGCTTTGTTGGTTATCAATGCAACCTTCCCAATCTGCATCTGTGTAGGCCATACGTGATAGATCCTTTCCTTTTGGATACCATAATCCAAACTCTTATGTTCCTTTGAGATATCTGAAAATCCTCTTCACTGCTAATACATGTGATTCCTTTGGTGCTACTTGAAATCATGCCACATTTCCAACTGTCTGCATTAGGTCTGGTCCAAATGTTGTCACATATAGTAGGCTACCAATCATTGACTTGTATTGCCTTTGATCTATAGACTTTGAATCATCATCTTTTCTCAACTTGCAACTAGTTTGCATGGGAGTGGTAACTAGTTTGCAATCTTCCATTCCGAACCTCTTTAGCATTTCTATGATATACTTGGTTTGAGAAATAAAAATTCGTTGGTTTCTTTGACGTATCTGAAGACCCAAAAAGAAGGATAATTCTCCAAGCAATGACATTTCAAATTCATTATGCATGTCCTTTGCAAATTTCCGGCTTAACCTGTCATCGGTACTTCCAAAAATAATATCATCAACATATTAATAAAACACTATCTTGATTTACCTTGCTGTAGAGGTTGTTGTTTGCACTTCCTTTTCTGAACCTTGCCTATTATATATTTATCCAATCTAGAGTACCATGCTCTAGGAGCCTGTTTTAGACCATACAAGGCCTTCTTTAATTTACACACATAATCTGCATTCTTTGACAACTAAAATCCTTCTAGTTGTTCAATGTAGACTTATTCTTCAAGTTCCCCATTCAGAAAAGTTGATTTTACATCCATATGATACACTTTAATATTTTTGGAGCATGCATAAGCTAAAAGCAATCAAATTGCTTCCATTCTGGCAACTGAGGAAAATGTATCTTCAATGTTGATTCCTTCAACCTGTGCATATCATTTACATACCAATCTAGATTTGTTCCTTGTAACATGTCCATCTTCATTCAATTTATTCCTCTATACCCACTTTATGCCGATCACATTCTTATCCTTTGGTCTTGGAACCAATTCTCAAGTTTCATTTTTCTCTATTTGATCCAATTCTTCATCCATGACCTTATTCCAAAATTCATCCTTGCTGGCCTCTTCAAAATAGGTTGGTTCAATCGTAGATGAGAGTGCTAGGTGTGTTTGTTCTGGTGAATTGATTCTTCTTCTAGTCTCAACTCCTGCATATTTGTTTCTGATAATCTGATCTGAAGGATGATTCTTTTGTACTCGTCTTCTAGGTGTCTTTGGAGGCACTTGTTGAACTTGATATTCTTCTTCTGTCGGATCCTCTTCATCTTCCCCTTTTACTTATTTTTGATCTTCTGCTTCTTCTTCATAACATTGTTCCATTGATTCATTTTCTTCTTCCTTTAATTCTTGTCTACCTGTTTCATTCATTGTTATGTTGATGCTTTCCACAAATTTGTTCAATCTCAGGTTGTAAAACTTGTATGCTTTCCTTGTACTTGAGTAACCAACAAGTACTCCTTTTCCCACACGAGAGTCAAACTTTCCCATTCTTCCATGTTCTCTTTTGATGCAACATTTGCTTCCAAAAACTCTAAAGTGCTTCATATTTGTTGGTCTTCCTTTCCATAACTCGTAGGGAGTTTTTTCAGTGTTGTGTATGAGCATTACTATATTTTGAATGTGAATTTTTGTATGCACTGCATGTGTCCAAAAGATATCTATCAATTTGTAATTCATTAGCATTGTTCAAACCATTTCCTGTACTGTCATGTTCTTTCTTTCAACAACTCCATTCTGTTGAGGTGTCATAGCAACATATAATTGCCTTTTTATTCCATGCCTGCTGTAGTAGTCCATAAATTCCTTTGAACTTAACTCTCCTCTATTATCATATCTCAAGCATTTGATTTTTGAATCTATTTCATTTTCAACCATTTCCTTGTAGACCTTGAAGTTTTCAAAAGCTTTTGAATTATTCCCGAGAAAAAAAACTGCAGTCATTCTTGTATAATCATCAAATAATAACATAAAGTATTTCTCACCTTTTAAAACCTTTGGTCCAAATAGATCAGTATGCACAATTTCTAGTGGTCTTGTCGTTGAATATTATTTTGATTAGACTTGGTCTTTGTTTTCTTTCCTTGTTGACAATGCTTGCATAAAGTGTTGGTGGGTTTTGTGATTTGGGGAATCTCTGTAACTGCTTTCCTTTACTGAATTTAACAAGGTTATCAAAATGTATGTGACCCATTCTTTTGTTCCATAGCCAACTTTCATCTTCCTTTCCTAGGCAACACTTTTCATTTCCAATTTCACTTAATACATATATGTTGCTTGAAGTTCTCGCAGTTGTTGCAATCAATTTTCTTGAACCTTCTTTTCTTATCTCGTACTTTTGTGAATCGAAAGTAACTTTATGACCTTGGTCACACATTTGACTCACACTTAGAAGATTATGTTTCATATCTTCTACTAGTAGAACATTTTCTACCTTGGTATTCTTGTTTGCAATTTTGACTGTGCCTTTTCCAATGATTTTAGCTGAATCATCATTTCCAAAGGAGACTGATACATATCTTTCCTTTCTTAATGTAAGAAATTTGTCTCTATCACTTGTCATGTGTTTTGAACAACCACTGTCAACATACCAACAACGTTTCTTCTACTTATCTTGTAGAGCGAGTGTGCATTCTTCATTGCTATATTGATTCTGCTTTCTTATCCATGTCCTTTTCTGAGGTTCCTGTCTATGACTATTGTTGTTCTGTTGTGGTTCTCTATGAGGGAATTCCATTCTTCAATCTTTGGCCATGCGTCCAAAGTTGTTACATTTGTAGCAATCCACTTCAATGCTCAAAGATTCAAACATGTTGTAAATTCTTCTCTGTGTTTCACTAGGCCTTCTTGGATAACCCTTTTGTGTATGACTTTCAAAGTTGTTTATGTTCTTGTTGTTATCTCTGCAATTCACAAATTTATGTCCAAAATTATTACATGCATAACATAAACAAAAAAAAAATAGTTTGATACCTGGGAGTTGAAGATCTTCTGAAAGGAGGTACTCTTATGAATCCTTCTTCTTCCTGAGGCATATCTATTTATGTAGGTCGTTGATTCTGAAATATGAATCTTCTCGGTGGAGGAGTGTCCCTGTAATTTTCTTTGTATACCTTCATATCCCCTTTGATTGTTTCTGAATAAATTTTTGGATATGTTTCTTGTTTTTTTGTTTTGGAGATTGATCCATTTTCTGTGTGATTGTATCCAAGTCCGGACTTGTCATGATGAGGTTTTTGACTGCTGATAATGTCATTCAAAACTTTTGATTTGTTCTGCATATTTTTCTTTTGAAGATCCTTTCTTATTGTGATAATTTCTTCTTCCAAATTTCCAGTGATCCTGTCTCTTCCTTCTAGTTGTTCTTTGAGTGATTCTTCAATTCTTTTATCTTCTTCAATTTGAACCTTCAAATTTGTGATCATTTCTTCTAGTTCCCGAGTGTCTTCTTTCTTGTCTAGTTTCGCTTGTAGTTTCTTGTTTTTCTTCTTTTCTCTTCTGATAACTTCTATGGCACACAACAATTCTTCTCGGTAGTCAACTTCCGTCTCTTCATATTCTTCTTCAGCCTCTTCATATTCTTCTTTGGAGTATTATTTATCAGAGTCTTCTACTTCCATGAATATAACTCTCTTTCTGTCTCACTGTGTCTGACTTCATCTTCATCTGATGATGATATGTCTTCTTTGGTGCATAAGCTTTTCTTGAAAACTTTCTTTGTGGTTCTTTTTCCTTTATATGTTTGTTTTCTATTTGAGTAACCTTCATCATTTCTCTTTTTCTTATGAGGATATTTGTTAGCAAAATGACCAATACCATCACAATTAAAACAAATCAAAGGAAGCTTACCTCTAGACCTGTCGTTGGTTCCCTTGTTCAATGTTCTGACACATTTGGCAGCTTCTTCATCATCTTCTAAGATGTCATTGCTACTTCTATGTTATTTTTCTTTTTACTTTCCCTTTTTCTTTGAACTTTTGTATGCTTTGAAGGCTGCTTCTTTTATATCTGGATTTTCTTGTTTAGTTCTCATTTCATATGCTACGAAGATTCCATGTAGTTCATCCATGATTATTGAGTTTAGATCTGCTCTTTCTTCTAGTGTTGATATCTTAGGGTCAAATATCATAGGAAGAGATCTTAGTACCTTTTGAACAATTACAGATTCTTTGATTTCTTCTCCCAATCCCAAGATTACATTTACTGTTTCATCGACTCGTAAAAAGTAAGCTGCAATATTCTCATCTTCCTTCATATTTAGTTGTTCGAAATGACCTCTGTTATTTTGAAACTTTGCTTCTTTTAATTTTGAATCTCCTTCATAAATATTTCGAAGTTTGTCCCAAATATCTTTAGCGGATTTACAATGTGCAACTTTGGTGAATATCGATTCTCCAAGACCATTCAGAAGTGCATTTGTGGCTTTGGAATTATTCTGACCGAGTTTCATTGCTTTTTCATTTATCGGTGGAACTGATGGTGTTGTGTATCCATCTACAATTGATTTCCAAATTTCAAATCCTTGTACTTGTATATTGATTTCAAATTTCAAATCCATCTACAAGTGCATCAACCATGCACCAACCTGTACCTCAACCTCAACCAAAATCCCTCATCAATTTCATCATCCAAATATTATTTGTAAATTTGTAATAGACCTGATGTATATGATCACATACCTCCAAACCTTCCTTAACTTTAACAACAAGAGACTAGCATTTTCATCAAACTTTACTTTAGTCTCACATGACTACTTTTGGAGTAGTCAACAACCCTAACTTGAAATAATCATAACTATGTACTTGTAATGAATAAAGATATGAAAATAGTACACAATGTTCTTCAATGTGTTTTATGCAATTCCTCCAGGTTTCACTACTTGTAACCTCTGAGAAAAGAAGTTATAGAAAAAATGGCATACCTTGTTGAATTATGGCTTATTCTAGAGAGAGAACTTGTAAAGCGTGCCCCGCATGGAATATTTGTTGTATGGATATGAAAATTGTACATAGAATAACATATTCTGTAATATAAATATCACATTTGGTCTTACTGAATTTGGATCTTTTATGAATAAGTTATGACGTTTTTACCCGAAACACCTGTTTTAGACTAGTTTCAGGACTAGCTACAAACCCTATTTTCCACGGAGTGTAACTACAAAAATACAATGACCCACAAGATGAAATTCATACCACAGATACTTGGATATGTTTCCTCAATGGCCTCCCAATTTCACGGTCTGAATCATTCTAGAAAAAAACGTTATTGCGAAAATGGTGAGATGACATGTAAATAACATACCTTAGAAAATATCTTCAAAAGAATTTATCCTCCCTTGAATTTCGGCCTTCTTTACTTCAACTTCCCTTTGAAATTTGGTTTAGATATCATTTGGTTACCTCATTCACTTGTAGATATTCAATATGCTCAAGTGTGATTCAAAAGAGAGAGCCTTGCCTTTTATTTATACTTTCATGTAACTTCCTTAGAAACATCTTCTAGACCACTTTGTCCACATAGCCACTTTGTCCACATAGTCACCTATGTCCAACTTTGCCCAATTTGCCACTTGTCCATATATCCAATAGCCACTTGACTACTTAACCCATTTTCCTCATTTTAGGGTTAACCTTCTTATAACCACTTTCCATAATTAGAAGGTTCTTCATTTACTATATTATTTAAATAATCCTCCTTGAATTTGTCACTTCACTTTATTATTTAAATAATCCTCTTTGACTTTGTCACTTCACTTTATTATTTAAATAATACTCTTTGACTTTGTCACTTCACATTATTATTTAAATAATCCTCTTTGACTTTGTCACTTCACTTTATTATTTAAATAATCCTCTTTGACTTTGTCACTTCACTTTATTATTTAAATAATTTCTTCTTTGCAAGCACTTTGACTTCTTTAACCTTTTGGGACTTCAAGCCAACATATGAGGGTCCTCCAACTTCGTAAGGCCATAACTCTCAAACCGTGAGGACTTATGTGACATTCCACATACCACCAGAAATGGCATGACATGTACTATCCATCTAGAATAGTCTTACCTGCAGATATATCAAAACTCATACCATTATACATCAAACAAACTTGGGTCCATTACCCAAACCTTTGTGCTATTGAAATTATCTACCAGACTTTCTTCGAGGGTTGACATCAATGAAAACCAACCCAATTAATCAACAATTTTCTCAACTTACAATCATCCAAATAAACTGTCAATATCATGCACATTATCATTATATTTCTGTGAGAAATTCCAATAGCTCAAAAGTGATCTCAGAATTGAAACAACCCAACAATTCAATCACTTTCAACTAATAATCATATTAAGTATAATGTAATTGTCATCATTATGCATTTTCAACACCACAAGCTTTTCATAATGCAACAAATAATTACCAATAAAATAAAATCAAGGTGTCAATACCCATGGTCACATCTACACAATGCATCCTTGCATTGACCACATAATACCACATAACTGTGTTATTCATTCCACCATGGTGAGTTGGAAGGTTTGGTGAATGCCTCAACACATCATCCACACACTTCCCAATGTTTTCCCGACTATTTGGATACCTTACTCTTCAACCCAAACACAACACCAAGAATATAATTCTTAAGTTATCTTCAGTGTCAGAAAAGAGGTTGTAATCCAAACATCAACTATATAGGGGAACCATTGAGCACTCACATAGTGTTATATCCCTTCCATATCCAACCATCTCACGGTCTCACACATGAATAGCTCTATGGGTATTCCTTGCTATAGTAGAAGTATGTCTCATGACTTGACCTGGTTATGATCTCGTAACCAATCATATCGCAATATGCAACTAAATTTATCTAAATGGATTCTAGCATTAACGACATTTATATGATCATGGCCTTTGGCCATTGCATATCAATTTAAATCTTGAAAAATTAAATGATGGAATTCTTACCTCAATTCCCTTCAACATTAGAAGCAAACAAATGCATACTTGCATGGTTGTCATCAACCTACTTAATGCTACCTAATCCACTGGTATTTGTAAAATTTCACAAGCTTTCTCCTCCATAATTTTGATCACAATTCCTACCACCCTCATGGGTCTTCATAGAGATGGAAGTCATAAGGAACATCAACATCCACAAATTTAACCATGCTATATCATTTTTCCTGAATACATAATTCATCATTATTCATACTCAATCACAACAACATCATTATTGCATGTATATAACAACAAAATATTCTAAGTCCACAAGAAGGACATATGCATATTCAAGCTTGTGCACATGCACAAATTTACATCCATATGAACCAAGCATTCACTGTCAGCATGCCTAATAATGCCTATTCATTCTAACTTCATTGTATGCATCATGCAGTCTAGTTCATTTCTGTTTCAATTCACTTATTTATTTAATTAATTATTTATGTTGTAGTTGGTTGTCTTTGAATTTATTCATATCCTTTCTACCTTAAGCACTCCCATTCTTCTCATCTACACAACTATTCTATGGTATAAACACTTTCCAACCAAGTTCGACTTGGCCATTCTGCAATCCAACCAATGTGTTCTATTGGCAACAACTTCTCTTAGGAAGACATATCCAATGTTTACCTTTATGAAACATTCCAACACCTTGGAATGAGGTAGATCACAACACTCCATCACTCTACTACCACAACATCCTTGAATCAACTTAACCATAATCATTCCACATCCCTACTATTACTTCTAGTTGTCCATTGGATTTCCCAATTTCTCTCTCCACTTCATTTGACAATTCCCTGAGAACTTTTCAATGGAACTTTTCAAGTGAAAGAACCTTCATTATTCTATCATTGATTTCTCTAAATCATATCTTTCTTCCACTATGAACTTTTATATTAGAAGTGGTTCTCTTTATCTGGATGCTTCAACCATTTTATACAAGCTCTTCCATGCTTCCATGTCCTTTTCCTGTAGCTTTATATAATAAATATATTATCTCTCAAAGTATTCAATCCTTTCGTCATTTTTTCCTTTGGATTAACTTTCCAATGACTATAATCAAGCCTTATTCTAATTTCTGAGATGATAACTGTAACTTTCCAAAACCATCTCTCTCTCTCTCTCTCTCTCTCTCTCTCTCTCTCTCTTTGCACCTACAATACACCATAGGACTTATTTACTTTTATGAGAACAATGTGTTTCCCAAGTCAAAATCTGGGTGGACAGATGCCATCTCCTCTTCAACAACTTTCCAAAGACTATCCCTATCCCTCAATTTGATCTTTGAGATGAAAGTTATGGCTCTTTGAAATTAGCAGTTTCATCCTTTTTGCACCTATTTTCATAGGTATAATAAATCTCCTAGGTCAAATTTTGTCAACTGTAGTAGAAAATCCACAAAGAACCAAGAAAAATTATGTATCAACATTGATAATAATCATAATGGTGAGCACAAAATAACTTTCAGATTCACAGTCCATTGCTCTAGTAGGATTCTACATTAATATGGAATATCCTCCTTTGTCCTTTTTACAAAAAAGTTTATTTTCTTATTTCTCAAAACACTTCTTACTCATCTCTCTAAGTCCAATTATGATCTCATAATCCATTTATTCTCTTCGAGATATTTCCAACGACTGTAACCATGCTCAAAACCGAGCTTAGAATCAAAATTTATGGCCTTTTTAAGCTTCTAGACCTTCTTCTACCTATCTCCACATGGCTCCATGTCACCCGTACCATCCAATGTGGAATTACCTGGCATCGACATGTCAGAACATGTAATTTCCTGACGTGGCATACCCTACTAATGAATGAAGAGCACGTGAGGCAATTTCGTACTTCACTAGGAACGAGTATCTAGGATATCCTGCACACTTGACACCATATAGGAATTCCCCAGTTTCCAATTATTCAGTGGTCCAATCCCCAAGAACCTAACCAATCAGAGCCTTCACCGAACCAGAAGCACACAACCACTAGGTGTGTCACCCCCACCGAGAAATGGGACCTTAGGCTTTGCCAAGCCCTTTGAAACATTTCTCAATTTGTCTGGTGGTCCGGTTCTCCATTGTAGTGAATCCCCCTTGATATTTATTCAAAGAGATCAACAACCAAGATCTCTTAGACTCCTAGATCCAACAATTGGGATCTATCCCTGATTCAAAGATGAATAAGCGTTGGTGGTCCAGCTGGCACCTAAGACACATGGAACTGACATGGCATGCCACATGACATGACAGTTAGTAACCTGATCAAACACCATGCTGACATGGCATAAGGAATTGTCTTGACATGTGGTACCATACGAGGTTTCTCATCATCATGTCAGTTGGCCTTGTTCGAAACTCTGAGATGGAACTTTGACTATCCAAGACAAGTGGCACATTATCCTTGTGACACATAGGATAACCAAAACAATATGCGCGCCACTGACATGGAACGAACACGATAGGGACATGACACTAACATGGTTATGACATGGCAGGGACATGGTACTAATACCATCCCACCAAGCACAGGGCCACCTTCACAAGCCCCCATCGAATTTCCTTGTAAAATGTTTTTGATCTAGTCCACCGGGCCACTGAACCACCAACCAACCAGGCCATTGGTACACCAGCCACCTTGTGCAATAATCCAACATGGAAATTGTCTGACGATGGTATGGTCCACCAATCATCGAGCCACCAACCCACTGGTCACTGACAAAACACCCGATCTTCCTGAAATATTCCAAAGTGGCTTTTGGTTCGGTCCATCGATCAACTCAGCCAAAATTTTACATTTCATGTAGATCTGTAGGGTTTTGTAGCTCTCTATTCACACACAAGTGATAAATGGTTCCCTTATAAAAAACTCATTCGATCCCTTGCCCATGCATGTGGGATAAACAAAAACAATAGAATGCAGATCAACGATGGAGATCCACCGCAGAGGCAATATCGACGGTCATTATCCATTGTCACTCCAGGAGGCATAAATGTTGATTCTAATTCCCAAATCAAGAACGTGAGGGCTTGATGGAAATCCATGGTCATGAGGAATCTCCTAGGCATGGTTTCCATGGTGATCTCAACATTGTTAAACCACAATATTCTCACCCCCAACGCTATCCATAGCAATTGATTTCATTTAAAATAAAAACCTCCTGTAAACAACTTTTGTTGTCTTGTAACAAGCTCTTGAAGGCCCGATGCTAGAACCTACAACTATGATACCACTCTGTGACGTACCCGGACCACTAGTTCGAGCCGCATCAATGCAGAATAGCTCTGATACCACTCTGTCATGTACCCAACACCCAAGATCGGTACATGCTACCTCAAAATGTCATTCAAGAATGCTCTGAATACCACTCAGAGGCATACTCGACATCAACATAGTGGAAAACTATTTATTCTAATATCAATCTTAATGCACCCATAACAACAAAACCAAAATGATTTGTTCATCCATAAATATGAAACAAACTCATTTCCCATGCACTTCCAAATTCACCATCCTGAACCGATACAATTATGTTACAATATTTCCATGCAAGAAACATGAATCCAAAGCATGCAATCAAACCAGAACATGCTAAACCATAATAAAAATGAACAACATGCCATGCAACAACATTAACAACAACCATACATAGCATAAACACATAATCTCATAGATAATGATAATACACAATAGAATATAAATAAATATACAAGAAAATGTAGAGAGAACTTATCATTGATTAAACCATTCACCAACTGGCTCTAGACCAAGGATGTTCCTTCAAACCATAAAAATTGTTGTTCATTCACTCTCAAAAACAGTGTCACCCCCGATCTAGGGCTATGAATCCACAAGGACGGGTCCTAGGCCAAATTTAAAACACACCATTCTTGGCTAACAAGCTCTCAAGTTTTCACAACCAAAAAACAATCCTAATTTCCATCTCTCTTTCCCTTCAGCCTACACAACCCCAAAGAAATGAAACCCTTTCTCTACCATATAGTAACTTAGGATGTTCCAATTTCTTTCCAGGGCTCTAGTGCTACTAGTCAAGAAATCTCAATGTTGAAACTCCAAGGATTCTCAACTGTGGACAGTTTTTTCAGGAATTCCATCAATCCCATGCCCATAGGCATCCATTCCCTCCTGGAATGATCAATAAAATATTACATCCATCTAAAAATGTCTCTCCTCCTCTAGCCATTCATTTCCATGCCAAGAAATAGAGCACATGAATGCACAAGAATGAGAAAAATGATAACAAAAGAATGAACAACAAATGAATGTACCTTCATGGAATGAAGAGAAATCAATGAAGAACCAAATGAGTGATTAACCCCCTAATCATCCCAAGAGAAGGTTTATATAATTACTTGAATTCAAGAACCACATGGCCTCCCCCAATAATCTCATGTAACCACTTCTCCCAACTAAAACCATGATGGGAGAAATAATAATAAAAGACTTAGCCCCTGTAGCCCCCCTCTCTCGTGGAATCATATTCCCCTATATCTATTTTCCTTATATGTCCTGCATCCAATGATGTATTTTATTAATATATATAGAAGTATTACATTTCCTAGGCACTCCGACCCTTTTCAACATACCGTCTCACCAGTCTAATGTCACATTTACTTAACACATTCTAGTTCATAGGGATCAAAACCAGGGGTGTTACAGTTTCTTCATGGTCTTCTTTCTAAACATTTCTCAAAAACCTTGACATTCTTTGATGGTGGGGTTTGTACAGATTATGGTTGGGCATTCAAGGGGAACTTTTGAAAGACATGGACATGTTCATGGAATTTTCAAGAACAAAAGGGTATATGTTCATAGTCTATAGTTTACACCCATTCGTTGTCTTGATAGTTGAGATAGATCAAGTCTAGTAGGGATTTGGAGAGATTCATGTAAACACATGCATGCATAGGAGGTGCAATGACTTTTCTTGGTGATTTCCAAAATTTTCACAAAATACCCTAGAGTGTTTCCCATGCCTTCCATAAGTTAGATATGGAGCTACACATGTTTCCCCACATTCAAAATATTCCTTGGGAACTGATCCAGATTAGGTCATTATATTATTTTAATCTATCTTCATACTTTCAGAGTGGAAAAAATTGGAGGAATTAGCTTGTGGGGTCATTTTAGTGGTAGGTCCCAGTTTGGAAAATTGGGGTCCAAAACCTTCTAGAGCCATTTTGAGGCATTAAATGACATTTTTTGGGTTTTTATGTCTAGATCTTGTGCACACACCCTTGATGGTGTTCTACACTCTGAGACCTTTCTAATGGTGCATGCCATGCATCAATTAGATCTTGTCTGCAAATTGTATGCCTTCTACAAGTTGGCCTATCATGTTGACCACCATGGTATGAAAGGATGCCACGTCAGTCCCCATTACTCATGCATATGGGGCTATCCATGTGAGGAATTTCAAGAATATTCTAGAAGGTCCAAAACCTTATCAAAATTTAAGGTTGAGGAATGATAAGGTTAAGGAATCTAAAACCCTAACCCTAGATGACTATCGGGTTATATTAAATAGTGATCTGCTAGGAGGAGAAGGGGTTCCATTCTATGTTATTGTATTTTGTTCCATAGAAGAGTAGCACAATTGGGAGTGGGAAATTAGAAAGAACAATAGAGGGGGTTGATTTTCTGTATCAGTCTAACAAGAAATAGGTCTGAGGTAACTCCATAGAAAGTGCATTTTATCCTTTGTACATACATTATTTCTATACTAGAGAAAAGAGAGTAGAGCAACCTCACCTTCTAGATGGGTTTTCTCCCATAAGGATTTCCCATAGAAAATCTTTGTTTTATTTTGTGGATGGTGTGTCACTGTATTTTTCTTCTCTTTATTTTCCACATTTTATCTATTTCATGCATAAGCAGAAAATTAGTAACTAAATATTCTTGAACCTAAAGAAATTTAACCTTCATAATGTAGATTTTAGTTTCATTTATCATATCTGTTGTGACGAACTATTCTAGTGGAATATCCATGAAAATTTAGTCATTCTATGCATGTGCGCATCCTTCTTAAAGTTGGGGGGATGAAGGCCCAAGTTTCATCCATAGTTGACCAACAAAAACCCAAAGGCATCGACATATCAATACTCAGCCAAAGACTGAAGAAGGTCTCACCCGAGACTCCATCACGAGAATCACATAAATCATAGGGCCTTGTGTTAGTGATGAAGGATTAATTACAAGGGAATCCATCCAGGTCGTTATCCATATAATCCATTGAAAACTACTTAATAAATAAAAATACATAGAAACAACAAACACATTCAATTGAAATATGATCAACAAATCATCAGTTTAGAATCAATGTAGCTTTATTATATTCATTCAACCATTCACATACATACATTAAACAAATCATCAGTCAACAACAAAAGAGCCTTGCTCCCTTATATATTTCCCTAGTGTTAGATTACATAGAGTCATGCGCTTTCTTATAGACTCTACAGGTATTACATAACTAGACTAACAACCAGAGACATTACAAAACATAGGCTCAAAACGAGCTCAAGGACATTGAATAACAACAACAATACCCACAACAAGAAAACATCAACAACCATTTTTTGTCATCGTTTCTCCCTTTTATATGCTTCTTGGCTCTGACACTTTGTCACTTTCAGTTCTGCCCCACTTTATCCTTTGACTACTAGTCTGATCCATATGGATATCAGTGGCCACCCACCTTTTCCAACTGGCTCAAAACAATTTTCTGACAATTTTTACAATTTACTATTTTTAGCAGTTTTAACTTTTGAGGCCATTTTGAGGGCCTAAATGAAGTTTTTTCGAGATAGATATCCTCAATGATAGCTAAAGGAATGATTGAGCCCCCAAAATGAATCTCCTCGATGATACCTTTCCAACGGGCTATCACACACCTAAAACAGAGATCGTATGCAAAAGTCACGACCCCGGGAAGTTGATGTACTAACTTACCCAAACGGGGCCCACATGACTTTTGGCGCTTCATCTCCTAGGGTTAGGTTTTTTGATGTATAGGGTTTTTGGCATTCTTTCTTATTGTAAAAAGGCCTTCAAAGCCTCATTGTAACCTTCTTCTTGCGAATGCGTGCTGCCGTCACATCTCTTCTCAGAGATAAGTCGCCACCATTCCAGCAAGCTTGTTTCCGCTGCATTTTATAGTTTCAGCTTATTTCGTTATTGAATAGAAAACCAGTTTTACTGTATCTCTGTTATTTTTTGTTAAGAACCTGTTAATAATCTATATTCATTTCGCTCTTCTCATAAAATTTGGATCATAGTCCCACATGCTTCTATCACTCGCATGCATTCCATATAGCCTGTTTGGAATCATGGAAATCTTAACTACCTTTCTAGCCCATCTTCTTACTACTCCATGATCCCTCACGTTTCTTGAAGTCATCATTCAAGAATATTTTGTGAATATTATTTTCTTGAATTTGACATGCATGCGATGTATTCTTATTTTTTGGTGCACATCACAAAACTCAAACTAACACGCATTGGAAGAACTTGATCTGGCGTGAATTAGAAAAACTTGACCTGGTGCGTGCACCTCTTGTCACCCATCATGTAGCTGATTGAGTATGCGCAAAAATAGAATAGGTGCACACAACTTCATTTGTGTACATGTGCAATATTTACACAAAAAATTGGGTGCCAACAACCCCCCACCACTATTATTTGGCTCGTCCTCAATCCAACTGCCTCTTGGAGAGACTGATGTGGGAATTGAGTAAGAGAAAATCATCATCATTGTAAAACCATAGCATCAAACCAATTTGTGGTTGCAACCGAGTTTGAGTAAGAGAAAATTGCATATCTAGGTTGTGGTTGCAACCAAACGCAAGTCTTGGAATGAGTCGAGCAGTACTCAAGGTAAACAATGGATTTCAGATTCATTTGGCCAAATGATCGAACTCTCTCTCTTCAAGGGTTTCAGGAGTGGTGAGTGAGAGACATTTTTTAAGAACATCATCCAGAAACTCACCTCATAAGATAACCAAGTGATACAACTAGAACTTGGCCCAGATACACATTGACCTAAGAGAAGTAGATCCCAAGGAATAACTCAATCAGGAGAGACCGTCATGATTCTCTTGTCTCATTGAGCCAATAGTAGAGGACATAAGAGAAGGAACTCCTAGCCCGGTGGAGAGGATAAACTGTATCCTTGGGTTATCATCTTTAGCAAAGGTGATTATCCATGGCAACAGGAAAACTAGTGTCAGGCTTAGAGAGCTAGTGTACCACAAATATTTGAAGCACAATTCAAAGAACCATGTGGCAATAGGATGTGTCTTGATGGTGAATAAGAGGGTGGGACCTCTACATAGCAACTAAATTCATTTTTTCAACCTTTATGAGAATTGAAATGTGGGCTCTCTAGTTTCCTAGAAGGAATGAGAATGACATGCCACTAAGATTTTGTTGAGCCAAGCCATGAAATGAAAGAATAAATGGGAGATGGTAAGAGAATGGATGAATGGTAGGAAATACAAAGAGAATGGGTTGGTGATTAACGGGTGTGGGAGAGAGAGAATATGACACAGAGGATCTCTCAGACTGGTAGTTGGACATGAATGGGTATATATAGAGTGAAGGATATTCGAAAGTGAAATATGGAATGAGAAAAGGAATCGATCGATAGGAATGATCGAAGAAGAACTACATGGCTCCAATGAATCCCCATAGGTGAGTAGATAAAGGTTTGGATCCGCTGTACTAGTGATGTGCCTTTTGGAATGTGGTGTCATAACTAATTATGTATTAGGGCTTTGTGTGATACAAACAAACTATATTGTTTGACCTTTCAATATAATGTATCCCCAGGTATCTCAAACCAGACCCATGTGAGGCCCCTGCGAGAGCCAATACCTTGTACTTGAGACATAACTTCAACCTAAATTGGAAATCTTGGGAATATGCAAAGTTGTCAATCCATCCAATCCATCTATGTGACTTGAGTATATTATGTGTTTCTAAAAAGGTGAAATATGTTGATTATGTACTCTTCTGCTTGTTGTACATCCTATTCTAAGCCTAGCCTATGGGAACTACGGGCTAGAGAAGTGTGGATAAATGATAGGTGACCCCTATGGGCCATAGTACACCTTCAACCTGCTCCCATTGACAAGTCCCTTGGACAGTTGTCATTGCAATGTAGTTATCTTGGTGGCACTGACTTTGCTGATGTAAACTGGGTGAAAAGGGTGTAGCCAATGCATACATAACTTACTGGGGTGTTGTAAATATTTATTGTCATATAACAACACCAAAGAAATTGGCTACAAGATTTTATGGCATATTTTGAGATAATGTCATGCCTTCTGCCTCTTCTTTTTTACCACTTGGTTGATTCCTTCTGCCAGACAATCCTCTTATATCTCCAAGAGTGCATCTAACCTATTATGAAGTGACTTTTCATCTATCATGTGGGTAACTAGAGAAATTCATAGGCTAGGAACAATAAATTCTAGAGGCATGATTTCTTCTTTGTCGTAGACCAATCTAAATGGAGTGCACTTCCTAAAATTTTTGTAGGTTGTTCGATATGCCCATAATAATGTGGGAATAGACTAATCCCAGTCGTCATGCTGCACATTACAAACTTTGGTTAAAGCATGTTCTAAAATTTTATTGAAAGCTTTAACCGTGGTGGATCATGAACTCCTGATTGAGTTATTGAATGGTCTCATTCAGAAAATGCAAGCCTTGGTCGCTCATCAGTACCTTTGAGAAGGAAAACCTAGTAATCAAATTCTCAAAAATCAATTGCATTGTCATTTATGTTGTACAATCCTTAACTTGCACGATTTAGTCTCATCTCGTCAAATATTCAATGGC
This sequence comes from Picea engelmannii, assembly GCA_009831015.1. Classification (NCBI taxonomy): domain Eukaryota; kingdom Viridiplantae; phylum Streptophyta; class Pinopsida; order Pinales; family Pinaceae; genus Picea; species Picea engelmannii. The sequence goes on along the minus strand of ML780269.1, from coordinate 75,760 downwards.
AATGATAATATAACATGCACCCATCCAATGCATGGGAGGATTGATCGGACCCACAAAATCAATTTTCCACTTCTCAAATGGTTCCAATGCTATATCTAGAAACAGAGGGAGCGTATCTCGTCGGGAAGCATTTTCGACTCGTTGACATACGTTGTAGTGTTTTCAATATTCCTTGGAATCGACGAAGAGTGAGGGTCACCAAATCCCTACACACAAAAATTTTCACGTGGTGGAATTACTAACATTCTGCCCTCCTATATTTCCCTCGTGTGCTTCATACAAAATGGGGTCTCGTTCATTCTCTAAGGCACACCTACGCAGAATTCCATCAACTCCCAACTTATACAATTATGCATCAATCAACTAATAATCAACATTACAGGTCACTAGTTGACGATGCTGGGATGGAGTATACCACATTGGAGCCCGTCTTGTTTTGAGAAATTCAACAATATCATCTAATTGATCAGGAACTTATTCTACGCGGAAGAGTCGTGCATCAGAACTTCTTCGATGTCAGAACCCATATCCAACATGACCCCATCCATTTCATAACTACCAATTTCAACTGTCATCTTGAACTCTCTTCCGGTGCACTTCTGCTTACTGACCTGTCACAAATCCTTTTGTCGTAGGGGGGACAATATAGCTCTATTTGTCCCTTCTTCCCCCATGCAAGTTGTTAACATCTGTGTCAACTTTGTGCAACATCAGGATCGTTTAACAATCTTCAACAACAATGCAAGAAGTTACTTGCTTGGTCCTGTTGTAGCAAACAATTACTCCTCTTGATTTTGACAAAAATGAAGGGACCCCTGTTTAATCTTAAAAATTCATCGTTTTCATTTGAGTTTAATTGTTCCTTGATTGTTTTATTTCACAATTATTTAGTTTGAGTGACTCTTTATATTTGATCCTTCTTGTTTTGTCTTTGCGGGACGAAACATAACAATCTTATTCTTTGTTAATCTGCATCTGGAATGAATGTATCTTAAGTTTTGGAAATCAACTCTAATTGTGAGAACGTAGTTGGGATGGAATTATTAATTTTTTCATGCTTAACACTTTGTTCTCCTTAAAATAAACCACCATTTATAAAATTCAAATATCAAATGTTGAGCAAATATTTTCTTATTTAAATATTTTCTTATAATTAAATGAAAATGTTTTGTTCCTAGAACTATAATGATTAACATGATGCAAGATATATATTTTTTAAATAATTAAGTATATTATTTTTACTTCTTCATATTGTTACTAATTCCCAATACGAACAAGGCTGTGTGGCAGCGCAGTCCCTGCCAACGAGCTTAGAAAGCAAATTGTGGAAAATGGGGTCGAATTGTAAATGAAACGAAGTGTTTGGTGAAAATTGTATATCAGGGAAATGTTGTGTGCAACATGTGTATCACAAAATATGGGGAAAAAGTAAATGACGATTGGCAGGCAGAGCAACATCTAATTTTTGAAAGTATATAGGAAACCTAATTTTTTTGAAAGTATATAAGAAAGTAAAGAATTTTTTGACAGTGCAAGATTAAATTTGGAAATTTAAATGCATTTTCCATATGGACTCGTGAAAGATAAAAATATATGATGACATAAAATTAATAGGAGATAAGAAATATACAAATTTAAATGCATTTGTGAACATGGGGTATAAGTAAATGATGCTTGCATTGTTCAATGCCATTTATTTTGAAATATATAAAAACAAATGTATGTAACATATAAAAGAGTAAATGCATTTTCCATACAGACTGCTGAAGGATAAGAATAAAAGTGTAACATATTAAAAAATAAATGCATTTGTTATACGGAGTGCTGAAAGATAAGAATAGAGTCTGAAACATATAAAAATTTAAATGCATTTTTATTTGAAATATGTCAAAAAATAAATGTTTGTTACATACCACTGCAAATTTTGAAATATACAAAAAAAATAAAGTTTGTTACATATAAATCGGAATATCAATGTGTTTGTCATGTATACTGGGATTGGGGCTCCTACTGACCATTAAAGAAATGTGTACAAGAAACAAGATTGTGAAAAGAAGATAGAGTGCAATAGCTGCAAAAGAAAATAAATGGAAAGGTATAAGTGTTTGCCTATACATCTTTATTTAATAAAGTGGAATAACTGAGTTGAGAAAGAAGGAAAATGCGATGAGTAAACTTACAGTAAGGGTACATATGAGGGATTTTGCTATTTTCTTGTGTCTTACGTTTCATTGATGTCGGCGAGGACTGTGGTTTCAAGGATGTTCTCCACGACTGCTGGAATGTTGGAAACTGTCCGTTGTCTTTCGTTGACGGCCTGTTTCAATTGCCTTTCGAGCCATTCTTCAATGTAGCCTCTCATTGGGATGACGTTGATCTCATTGCGGATTTTGATGTTGAAAAGATCATTTTCTAATTCTTGGAAGTTGATAGAAAGATTAGAGAGAGCTTGATGAATTTCCTCATTATGTACTACATATTTGACTAGACAGTCATGGATGGGAGCTTGATCAAATTGAAGGATGTTGTAAAAAATTTCTAGAGACAAGGTCTTCAACATAGAAAACTATTTATCGAACTCTTGCCTGGTTAAGGGCAAGGAGTTTGCGATTAAGACGGGGTCTTGGAAGTCGTTGTTTTTCCCAGCTAAGTCTATATTTGACAACTTTGTGAAAAATTTATCTTTCTTTGATATGGCTTGTTCACATGACTGAACAATGAGACACAGGTTCTTTAATTTTTCTTTCCAACATGCATTCAATTGTCCGATCTGGTTTTTGGATGGAAGATCTTCTTCTCTTCTTTTTGTTTCCGTCATATTGTTGACAATCTTGCCAAAAGGGATGACCATGTTTAAAAAGAAATTTTCTTCATATTTTAATTCGACTTGCAAAATCTCGAGCAACCTATGTGCCCTGGTTCCAAGGGAAGCGATGGTTTGTGATATTTTCCATGCCTTGGTAACTAGTTCCATTCTTTTTTTGATATTTTTCTCCACATATCCTTTACAGGATGCGAGCAGGGTGGAGGATGATTTTACATTGGGTGCAGGGGTTCCAGGCATGGCTATTGCCAAAGGATCGGAAATAAACGACATAGGAAAGAAAGCGTCTTCCAATTCCTTGACTCGATCCTTCAGTCTAGAATTCTGTCTCTCGATGCGTCCAATGGAATCATGAAGTGCTTCTCTGGTCGTGGTGTGAAGTTGAAAGATTTGGGAGGGACGCATGTTGGCAATGTCAAGCTTTGAACGAGATTTTCCTTTGATATTTTTAACTTTTGTTTTCTCAAATATCAATTTTTTGTTCCGGCTATCAAAAACAGTGCTCTGCAACACGAAGGATTCATCTTCGTCAAAATTTTGGGTAACGGATATGTCCATTGGATGGATATGGGGAATGGCGTATTCAGGCTGATCAAGCAAGGGGAACATGGCATCCAGATCAGTGTCAGCTTCCATGTTCTCACTTTGAATTTTTGTCTCTTTCACCTACCCCACATTTTTTTTTCTCTTCTTCTCTACTGGAAGCTCGTGAGAACTATCAATTTTAGAGTGAGGAGGGTCATTATCTCCTCCTCCATTTGAAGAACTCTGGGTTTCTTTGTTGTTGTGATGGGCCGTTGGAGCGATGCTCCAGGATGTCGTACTTTTTGGAGTGGTATTTTCGGATTGCACACTCTTTTCACTGGGGTCTTTCCTTTGTTGCGTTTACAATTTAGTGCAACTTTGCATTGTCTCCACGTCGTCGGCATCAGAGGCAGGACCGTCACTACCTCCGTTTTTGGGCAGGTGTTTATTTACAAAACAATCGCCGAGACCAAGTGATTGTAAATGTTGTATAAACATATCATAGGGGTCAAATCCTCTTATGTATTCAACATATCTGAGGTTGGAGATGCTAAAATGTGTTGCGAAATCATCAATTTTGTTGACGTTTTTCAACACAAACTCCTCTATTTTCCAAGGTAGAGGAATGAGCTGGTTTTTTTTTCTCCCCTTAAAACAAATGGAACCAGTAGCTGTATTGACGTGATACTTCTGCAATAAAAGTTATGTTTGTAATGTGACATGGAAGGAGAGCAGGTTGTTCCATGGAGCCAAAAATTCTTATGACAATGTAATTATCGAAATGTTGGAGTGTCCCCTTTTTGTCCAAAAAACTAGTTGTCTGTTAAGATATGCGGGGAGCATCTTATCCTAATAACAAAAATTTAAAAACATACAGGAAACTATTAAAAACCTCATAAAAACAGTGGGAATCCTTGTGTTTCCACAAGACCTAGTACCAGAACGTTACTGGGTGGAATTCGCAGTTGACATTCTTGGACAGAAACAGTTGTGGAAATCGACAGGAATGTGTTATTGCAAAAACTAAATAAGATGACATATAAAATTTATTTTCCCTTTTGTAGCTTGACAATTGGGAAGACATTTCATAGGAAATTAACCTTCCCCAATAAAAAATGGCTTGTTCGTTGACTGTAAAATGCAAAATGTAAAGAGCCATGCGAGAAACAATATTTGTGGACTCCTGTCTCGTTATTCTTGTAAACAGCCAGGAAATTTCGCAAAATGGATTTTTAAATGAACTAACCTACATGTTTGTAATATCTTCAGGAACTAGATTCAGGTTTTCCAAAAAAATGGGCAAGAGGTCCAATCCTTTATTATGCTTTGCTAGGAACTGTTCGCAATCTTCTCCTTTGACTGTCAATGTTGGCTCAGGCAATTTCAGCATGTGGCGGAAGACCCGAGGCGACAAGAAACAGAAGAGGGGTCGTGCAGTGGAATAATTCTTTTCTCTGCAATAAATTTATCCGCGCACCAAGAGATCAGGTCCTTATAGTAAAAAACCTTAGGGACACAGCCTGCATGAGCAATCCCGGAGGTCCAAATTACTTGGTTCTCTGCAGCAAAGGTTGAGTAATAAGAAAATTCCCTAGACCAGTGGAAGTTCTGGTTCACACGCCCAAAGATGTTCACTGTATCTCCACAGAACTGGTGCCAAGCTGATTCCATAGGTTTATGAGAAGGTTGCTTTGCTGCAGATGATGGTTTAAATGAACAATTAGAGCAAATAATGTAACTTTTTGCTAAATCTTGGTTAAATGCTTATGAATGGGAAAGCTCCTCGAGCCTTTCGCTGATTAATGACAATCTGTATTGGTGGTGCATGATGAACTGTTAGCAGTAAAGTTTATTTATTGCATATTTAGAAATGTGAAGGTGGCAGGAACATCGAAGAGCAATTAAGGAATGGAGGTTTCGTGAACGTGCGAAGGCCACGCCGTGTGAATGGGATTTCATGATTTTGAAATGAACACTCGAAAGGGATAATATAATCCCCCCACAAATTTTAGTTTAATGTGCATGAATATGAGATGTCCTCGAGCCTTTTTCCCATCAATGACAATATATACGGTTTCTGCATGATGACCTGTTAGAATTAAATGCCAGTAATTCCATATTTAGAAACAATATATATATATATATATATATATATATATATATATATATATATATATATATATATATATATATATATATATATATATATNTTATTTTGTTTTATTATAGAGAAGTGCAAAGGTGAAGGAGACGACAGAGAGCAAGGAAAGAATGGCAAGCTCTGAAAAGAGGTCGAACAAGATTCAAAAAAGGGTTACGGGAATAGTCAGGACAATCGAGTGTTGCACGGTGAAATTTCATGTTTTGGAATTTTTGATTGCAAAATGTGTAAAACGGAAGAAATCGTGATGGGGCAGTTCAACAACCGGTTTGTATATTTGTGGAATTCTGGCAAAGTGGCTAAGTATGGAATAAGGAAATTGCTAATTGCATGTGTAGCAATAAGATCTTATATATAATTTCCAACTGCTAATTGCAAAGAGGCGCGGGCACAGGAAACAACCACTACGAACTGAATATATCTTGAACCCACCAAAGCGAAGATTCCCCAAAGAAATTTGAACGAATGGAGAAGTATGGAAAGTAGATAGACATGCTTGAAAATGGGGTGACAATTGTTCCACTAAATATGTGAGGACCCGATGGTTAAATTGTATTTCTCAAAAGTTTTCAATGCAAAAATGTGCACCACAGAAAAGGGCATGATAGGTGCACCATAATACGAAAAAGGGTATGATCAAGAACTGTTGCTAATTTGTATATCTGTCAATTTGTATATAGCGGAGCTACGAATGTTGTTTGGAGGTCATGGAAAAGTAGAAGTGCAATGTTGACCGGACCACCGCGCAAGTCCACCTGTCAATTTGTATATGGCGGAAATCTAGGTTCCAGTTGTGGGATAGGGAATAATAGAGTGTCAATTTAAAGAAAGGGGAAGCAGTCGTTGTAAACGCGTGAATCTATGAAGCTGCGGAGCAATGCATTCTTGGGAAAATAAATGATTAAGTAACCAGGAAGAGAAACTAGAGGGAATAAAAGAGTGGGAAAATAGAAAGGCGGAAAGCAGTTTTCGTAAGCGTGAATTGGTTTCAGAGAAGCCCCATTGTTGCAAAACCATGATCTACTAATTGTCAACAAATGTGTAGTTGGAGACTACATTTGATTGCAACGTGCACGTGCAGCTATGTTCTTGATACATTATTCCATGACTATAACATATCAACTTAGCTACTAAACTTCTTTTTGTACTAATTTCCAGCAAATGCTTTATTGAAGATTAGATTTTATTGGAACGTGTGGGTGTAACTGTGTTCTTGATACATTCTTCCATCAGTGCAACATATTAACTCAAGTATTAAAATTTTTGCATTATGGGTTGTTAACATTAAAACTTAATAATTGCATGTCTAGAAATAAGAATAACGATTTTGCTGCAACATTGTGCATTGGTATTAGTAAACACAAGATCGAAGAAGAACAAGAGCACCGAAGCATGGAAATTAGAACATGCGTTAAACCCAGAAAAGAGGCAGCAACGAAGATTCCAAGGCAAAAAAAATTTAATAGCAAATCCATTTAAAAAAATAAGAAAAACACTGAGTACTGCACATCTATGCTTAGAAATTGGACCCAGTTCTTTGGGCCAAAACATTGAAGGTATCTGCGACAAACACAGGCATGGGTTCCATAGTGTGAAATATCCTTGGAGTTTTCTCCTCGATGAATCATCCTCTGCTGAAATTGATATTTTTTAAAAGCTTTCCCCGAGGAAGAAAATGAAAATCAGCTTGCACGTGCAATTCCAAAGGCCCAAATTAATCCATTCTGGTCAGAAGGAGATGACTAGTGGGAAAATGCGTTGCAGCAACGAGAGTTTTGGACCTGATGCCCAAAAATTTTAAACACTATTTTTTTGGCTTGAAATATATCTCTGGGAGCATCAACATGTCATTGCTTTACATTGAAACTCTTTCGCCCAGAACAGACTAATTTGGAACTCTGGAATTCCTGTTTTCACGATGCAAAGTGGATGTTGCGCTCACCGTCGGTTTCTTTTCTGAAACTCCTTTTGGTGTTTTCATGACTGCGATCACGGAGCCGGGAAGGTCCGTTTGTTATGGTTGATTTCAATTTCGGCCCAGGAGTGGGAATATTCTCTGCATTTCCATCATCCATTGTGCTATCATCGTCCATTAGATCATCTTCTTCCGGCTCAGAATTCATGGCATCAACGTTTGCGACAACCATGACTGCAACTGGGCAGATTGTCTGAGCAGCCAGGGTTGCCATGGTATTTTTTGGCTTGAAATATATCTCTTTATGTACCAAGGGACCATCTCCTATTTTTCTCCTGGGCGGAGGGAGATGAATAGTAAGAATATGCCCTGGAATAGTGGAACCTCTGGCCATTATGAATCAATGTGTTTACTGTGTGTGGAGACAACTATTGCCAGAAGTTATTAATAATTTTTGTTTGCTCGAGATGATGTTTGAAATGAAAATCGGGGAGGGATAATATAACCCTCCGTAAATTATGGTTTAATGTGTATCAATGGAATATCTCCTCGAGCCTTTCATTGATCAATGACAATTTCCAGGGTTTGTGCGGAATGACCTGTGACCATCACAGTTCACTAATTGCACAATTAGAAAAAAAGTGTGAAGGTGTCGGTGACGGCGAAAAGAGATTTAAGAATCACAAATTTGTTAAAAGCACCCACCCGCCGACGCACAAAAAAAAAATACTGCGTCACCTTTGAACTGAATACTTGGAAAGGATAACATGCTTGTGCGAAAATATGAGTTTAATTCGTACTAATGAAAAATCTTCTCCCGATTTCTGGACATTAATGACAATTTTAATGGTTGCTGCAGGATGGATACTAGCATTAAAGCTTAATTATTTCATATCCGGAAACAAGTACGAAGGTAGCGGCGATGGCGAAAATGATTCCAATAAATACCAAAGTATGGAAAGCGGTCGGGCGGGTTACAAAAGAAAAAGGTCATAAGATATACCTAGGAGATGTGAAGGGTCGATGGTTCTCGGCCTGGCAGGCGGGTTCTCGTCTTGGCTGGCTAAAAATTGAGCCTCTATTGTTCCGTGTCCTACAAATAGCACCTACACTTACGCAATATACAAATTGACAGGTGGACTTGTGGGTTGGTTGGTTCAATATTGCACTTTTTTTTGTCCTTAAGCGATTCCGTATTAATTCCATATTTAGCCACTTTTTTGGATCGGTGGTTGTCGGGCAAAAAATTGGGCATCTATTGTTCGACGCTCTATAAATAGCATTGACAATTATGCGATATACAAATTCAGAAGCTGACGTGCGGTAAATTATTACTGTTAAATATTTATATTGAAGAATTTAATTAGACGACAAAGTTTGTACAATGTGGTCGGCTGAGTGATACAATAGTATTTCGACAAACGAGCAATACATAGTAAACATGTACTTTTATAAAGTTTGGACATGAGATTTGATAGAACATATGCGAATCCCTCATTCCATATTTGGGCACTTTTTTTCTCACGCGTTCGCGGCTTGGTGGGCTGAAAATCGAGTATCTATTGTTCGGTGTTCTACAAATAGCACCTATAGTTCCATGATATACAAATTGAAAGAAGAACTTGTGGAGATGAGTCAATATATAAATTATAGACATGAGATTTTATAGAGCATATGTAGATCCCTCATTCCATACTTAGGCACTTTTTTGATCGCGGGTTTCCGGCCTGTCGAGCTGAAAAAAAAGTCTCTATTGTTTTGTGTCCTACAAATAGCACCAAGATTTCTGCGATATACAAATCGACAGGAGGAACTACGGGATGCTTGGCTGAACATTACATTTGTATTGTTCTACAACATATGCAGATCCTTCATTCAATACTTAGACAGTTTTTGGATCGCGGGTTTGCGATCTAGTGGGCTGAAAATAGAGTCTCTATTGTTCCCTCTCCTACAAATAGCACCTAGACTTTCGTGATATACAAATTGACATGCGGACTTGTGGACATAGTCTCTATATAAACTATGGAATGGGATTTTATACAACATATGCAGATCCCTTGTTCCATACTTAGGCAGTTTTGGGATCGCGGGTTCACGGCCTAGCGGGCCGAAAATAGAGTCTCTATTGTTCTGTCTCCTACAAATAGCACCCACACTTCCACGATATACAAATTGACAGGTGGACTGGGGTTGGTTGGCTGAATATTGCACTTTTATTGTCTCATAGCGATCCCATATGAATTTCATAGTTAAAAATTTGTTTTGATCGAGGGTTTTGGGGCTGGAGGGCTGAAAATTGGGGCTCTTTTGTTCCGCGTTGTACAACTACATTGTTTTAGAAGATATGTGAATCCCTCATTCCATACTTGGCCACTTTTTGGATCACGGGTTCGCGACCTGGCGAGCTAAAAATTAAGTATCTATTGTTTCATGTTCTACAAAGACTTTCGCGATATACAAATTGACACACAGACTTGTGGACATAGTCTCTATATAAAGTATGGAATGAGATTTTATACAACATATGTGGATCCTTCATTCCATACTTAGGGAGATTTTGGATCGCGGCTTGGCGGGACAAAAATAAAGTCTCTATTGTTCACTCTCATACAAATACCACCTAGACTTTCACGATATACAAATTGACACGCGGACTTGTGGACATAGTCTCTATATAAAGTATGGGATGAGATTTTATACAGCATATGTAGGTCCCTCATTCCATACTTAGGCAGTTTTTGGATCGCGGGTTCGTGGCCTAGTGGGCTGAAAATAGAGTTTATTGTTCCCTCTCCTACAAATAGCATCCAGACATCCGCGATATACAAATTGACAGGTGGACTTGGGATGCTTGGCTGAACATTACACTTTTATTGTCTCGTAGCAATCCCGTATGAATTTCATATTTAGCAATATTTTTTGATTGGGGGCTCTCGGGCTGGCAGGATGAAAATTGGGGCTCTATTGTTTGGTGTTGTACAAACACATTGTTCTAGAACATATGCGGATCCCTTATTCCGTACTTGGGCATTTTTTCGATCGCGGGTTCGCAACCTGGCGAGCTGAAAATTAAGTATCTATTGTTCCATGTCCTAAAAATAGCACCTAGACTTCCGAGATATACAAATTGACACGCGGACTTGTGGACATAGTCTCTATATAAAGTATGGAATGAGATTTTATACAGCATATGCAGATCCTTCATTCAATACTTAGGCAGGTTTTGGATCACGGGTTCATGGCCTCGCGGGCCGAAAATAAAGTCTCTATTGTTCTCTCTCCTACAAATAACACCTAGACTTCTGCGATATACAAATTGACACACTGACTTGTGGACATAGTATATATAAAGTATGGAATGAGATTTTATACAGCATATGTGGATCCCTCATTACATACTTAGGAATTTTTTGGATCACGGGTTCGCGGCCTGGCGGGCTGAAAATAGAGTCTCCATTGTTTTGTCTGCTACAAATAGCATCCAGACTTCCGCAATATACAAATTGACAGGTGGACTTGGGCTGGTTGGCTGAACATTGCACTTTTATTGTCCCGTAGCGATCCCGTATGAATTTCATATTTAGTGATTTCTTTTGATCGGGGGCTTTGGGGATGGTGGGCTGAAAATTGGGGCTCTATTGTTTGGCACTGTACAAACACATTGTTATAGAACATATGCAGATCCATCATTCCATACTTGGGCACTTTTTTGATGGAGGCTTCATGACCTAGCGGGCTGGAAATTAAGTATCTATTGTTCCATGTCCTACAAACAACACCTAGACTTCTGCGATATACAAATTGATACGTGGACTTGTGGACATAGTCTCTATATAAAGTATGGAATGATATTTTATACAACATATGCGGATCCCTGATTCCATACTTGGGCAGTTTTTGGATCGCTGGTTGGCGGCCTGGCAGGCCAAAAATAGAGTCTCTATTGTTCCGTCTCCTACAAATAGCACCCAGACTTCCACGATATACAAATTGATAGGTGGACTCGGGTTGGTTGCCTGAACATTGTACTTTTATTGTCCCGTAGCGATCTCATATGAATTTCATATTTAGCGATTTTTTTTGATCGGGTCTCTGGGGCTCGCGGGCTAAAAATTGGGCCTCTATTGTTCTGCACTGTACAAACACCACCCACAACTCTACAATATACAAATTGACAAATGGACCTGTGGGCTGCCTGGCTCAACATTGCAGTTTCATTGTTCCTTTTCCTTCGAATACCACTCAGAGTTATGCGATATACAGATTGACAAATGGACTTGAGGGTTGGCAGGTTCAACTTTGCCATTGTTTACAGATGCTAATCCCTATCAACTATCTCACATATCTAAAACCATTATTTTCAATACTAAATTATTAATAATAATTTTTGATATTGCAAAATTTAATTAGACAAGAAAGTTTGTACAATCTGGTCGGGTGACTTATATAAAAGTTTTCTGACAAACGAGCAATACATAGTAAACATGTACTTTTAGAAAGTATGGACAAGAGATTTTATAGAGCATATGCGGATCCCTCGTTCCATACTTGGGCACTTTTTGGATCGCGGGTTCTCGGCCTGGTGGGCTGAAATTTGAGCCTCTTTTGTTCCGTGTCCTGCAAATATCACCCAGACTTCTGTGATATACAAATTGACAGGTGGACTTGCAGACTCCACATCTGGCGAGTTCAATATTGCAATTGTTTAGCGATGCTCATCCTATCTAACTTTATTTGAAAACATGATTTTCAAATACAAAAATATTAATATCAACTATTGTTATTGTACAAGTGAATTACATTAAATTATTAAAGGATGTTAAATCACTTATTTCTAAAAAAATGAAGGAAACAAAATATTTTTTTTTTAAGATTCTATCACCGTAAGCATAAGAAGGACCAATTTGAATTTTAAGGCCCTTTTGTTCATATGATAGCACAATTTCACTCCGCACGGTATTTTACCAAGTTCATCGAATAAGCAAATATGCCAAAACAACGACCAATTTGAATTTTAACAGCCTCTTGTTGGTATGATAGGACAGTTTCACTTCGCACAATATATATTCGTTGATTACAAATTATTTCAGAACAATAATTTGATCAAGTTCATCGATCAAGGAAATCTGCTAAAGAAAGTAACATAGTACATTTGTGTCACAGTGACATAGGAATTATCAGGCGGATCTGCGTGCCAGCTAACTAAAAAGAATCAATTATATTGTTCTGTGTCGTCCAAAGAATAGTTGGAGTTCCATGGTATACAAATTGAAAGACAAAGAAGATAACCAAGAACTAACCATACTTTGAACATCCCGCAAGCAAGTTCCCAGAAGGTTCCATAGATCAGAACCCATCGACTTTGCACCAAACAATTTGATATACAAAGAAAATACGTCGCTGCATTCATTTTCTCTTGAAAAAAAATTTCATCTGGATGTTGAACAAATATTAGAGAGAGACATGAGGTATTTTCATTTCCTCCCAAAGTTTGATATAAATTTTATTTCCCCCCTTCTTCAACCGATATGCAAATTTGCATTGCCCTCATTTAAGGTGAATTTTCTTTGTATCTGAAGTTGTCGCAGCATGTAGACACTGCTTGCCTTTTTCTGTAGATACGTTCCATACGACAACTCTGCCAACTTAGGAAGCACATTTTGTAACAGAAGTTGCCTAACCATACAGTGCACGGTTGTGTTTCCCATGGTTCATATAACACCATTGATGCAATGTCCATAAATATATGGAGATTTTTCACCGCATCGCAAACAATCAATCATATCATCACTTATCAAAGCGAAGGCAGAAGCAGGAGAATGACATTTTTCACATACAGGCTCAAAGGGGTTCAAGTACACATTGGCTGCAACTAAAATACTTTCAACCTGGGAACAAGAGAAAATGGATTAATACATTGAACAATATAATACACAACTGCACCCCCACCTCGCCTTTAAAAAAAAATAAAAATTAAACAGGTGCATAAATTTGTTGAAGGCTATTTAGATAAGCAAAGTGAGGATGATTTTGTGAATATATACGCACAACAATTGTAGAGCTAGCTAGTTTCTCCATATCCTTTACTATATTTGCTCACAACTCTGTCACAAACGTTGTCTGGGTTGTCCGAAAGATCCTTTCTCTAGCATCCTTCTTCTTTGTTATATTTTTGAACAACATAAGTGGAATCTGCCCTCTATGAAATTGTTGTTCCATTGACAAAAACAAATCTGAATATGTATCGAACAATTGTAGTTGCAACATGGAACAATGTAAGATTTGTGTAACTTATTCAACATACATGCAGACGTGAAAGTAAAGAACAAAACTGAATATGAAAAGCGGTACAATTGCCTTGTCGCTATCCAAATATCCATCCTTTATATGGAGAATGTGTTTTGACCCAAATTTTCTTGCCAGTGTCACAACAGCCCCAATCATTCTGATTGGGTAAATATCACTACTCTGCGCAAGCTGGTTGATATTCAAGTCTGGGAGGAAGCGATATTCTGAACAAATAGCAGGAATTTTTTCCACAATGCTTTCTTCGTTGAGCGAAATAATTCGACCGCAATCACCACGGTCATATACTATTTTGGGCAATATATTAAAATTTGTAATGGATATCTCATTACGAGGCAATACGTTTTTTACATGTTTCTGGACAAGTTGTGGAGGAACATTCAGTGTCACTGTCATCATGGCATCCTTGTCTGTCATATCAGCATGCATAATGGCTATACTTTTGTTTTCCTTGTCCAAGTAGGTGGTATTGACAACCATTATGTCCTCGACGAACACCTATCCAATTTGGTGGTTGTTCAAGCCCTCTATTGACAGTACTTTGGATGTCACAACTCTAGACCTGATGACATTTTTTGAACAGGAAAACTAAATTGAATGGTAGTGTGCTAGAAGTATATGCATAGTTTTTATGAACTATGGAGCCACAGTTTCACAACCACACCTCTTAGTCTGCGAAACATGCAACACGTTCAACGTCTCTCTTGTACTTGTTGATACTTCTTGCGAGTTGCAAACCATGTATTGCAGACGACATCAACTTATCCTCCATGCCATAGATCAATATATATCCCATGAAATTTCTTTAGTAAACATAGTAAGAGGAGAGAGTATGCATATTTACCTTTGGCCTTTTCGGTCTGCCGATGTTTGGGATGACTGACTACTCATGGCCATGTCACTAGTCCAACTTTTTCTGATACAAGCATGTGTAGATGAACATCAGGACTAAACAAATATATGCATTGTATATTGTCCATCGGAAGGACCAAATAACCATAAAACTGTATGCATATTAATTTTTTAACTGGAGAAATGTTTAACAGTAAACAGGGCGTGACCGTAGGCCACCATGTCCAATCTGTATATCGCGGACCCCCGGAACCCAGGGGAGAAATATTCAACCTGCCAACCTGGCACCCACAATCGAGAAAGTGGGTAACTATGGAATAAGGTAGAAGCAGGACCACATATGTCAATCTGTTAGTCAGCCAACTGACACACGAAGGAATTTTCGGAAACCACACTAAGCAGATGAATTAGAAAACAAAAGGGATAATAGAAAATGGAAAAAATAGAAACAGGGAGTGCAGAAAGGCCCATTACTGCGAAGTCATCATTTTCAAGTCTAATAATATATTCTCCTACCCGATTTGTATATTTAATTTACTAGAACACTTGGTATACTTTTTACAAGATTGTACCATAGAACCCTATGCTCCTGCATAAAACAATTCATCTCCATGTCCAAGCAACCTGTTTTTTCCAAGGTAGCAACGCCGAAGATGAAATCAACACAAAGGCAAGTTAGTATGAAAACAAACACCTAAAAGAAAAAGAAACGGGTCTATTTACCCACCAAAGAGTCCTTTGTCCTGTCCAACCATTCTGTTTGTTTAAATGCAACAATGCAGCACAAACACAACAGACATGAACTAGTTTAGTAT
Organism: Picea engelmannii; assembly: GCA_009831015.1. Taxonomy (NCBI): domain Eukaryota; kingdom Viridiplantae; phylum Streptophyta; class Pinopsida; order Pinales; family Pinaceae; genus Picea; species Picea engelmannii. The sequence continues at coordinate 60,359 of ML780269.1, read as the reverse complement.
GCAGGAACGTATGTAACCAAGATAACTTACCATGTAGGAAGGTACACAACTAGATTAACACATATACAGACCATAAATGAAATACAAAACAATGCAATATGAAACAACAGTACAAGCATGCACCTTTCTATATCCACTTCAGCCGATGCACTCAACACTCCCTCCTTTTCTCCAACTACTCTGTTTGTTTCAATGTGGGAACCCACAAAATTTAATGAACATTAATGGAAGCTGGTATTCACCGGAGAACAAACAATATGTACATATGACAAAACTGACTAAAGGAAGAGTTTACAAAGGCATAAACATGAACCTTTTGCTTCTCTATCCATGGCTATAGACGTGTAGATTTTTTTTCCCTGGCCAAAATATATTACAAGGCACAAAATATCACACAATTGCATGGCCGCATCTAAACAAAATCTGCTTTTCCCTGGCAATTTATCTAGACATGCCCTTTAACCACGTTTTTTATCCTCTATACAGACTGTTGTGCCCACGATACAAGTTCTTAGCTTTCCGTGGCAAACTACCCATACATGTTTCTAGTCATGAAAATATAATCTTGCAGAATCTTTGTTGCACATATCATATCTCAAGCACAACTCAAATTGTATCGTGCACACACCAGTCTATGTAGAGGAGAAAGAACATGTCATATCCTCACATATGACCATACATGGTTTATAAATATAGCCTGCATATATATGCTTTATTAAAAAAAAATTAGCGGATATTGTAACTTCACATGTAATCCTCGAACAATCTTGCATGCAACTATTTTCTTTCATGGAAGGACTCAAGCACCAGGAAAATCTCACAGAATAACAGATATCGGTCTCGAAAGACATAGAAAATAACACAACTGCATATCGATTGGTGGGTGCAGTGGATGAACACCGTAAAGCACCCCCCAAAAAAAAGAAAAAAGAAAACTCCAACCATCGTTGCTGCACCCCAACCCTATAAGTCTGAATCAAACAAAAGAAATCAACAAGGACCAAACCAATGAGAAAGCACGAAGAGGCCAAAATGCACCCCCAGGGCCCCAAAGCACAAACTCCAGCCAAACAAACAGAACGAGCAACCTAGGAACCAGCAAGAACCTCAAAGCCAGTGAACAACATATGTATCTCCAACGATCACGAAACTATAGCCCAAGTAGAAAAGAAATACATACATTCTTACTTGCAAACTGCAAACACTGAACAACAAACAAGGAATACAAAATGAAACTATGGCATCCAAACTTACTCTGAAACGATGAAATGCAGAAGCGCAGGTCGAATCTCGAGTGAAACAACAACAAACAACAACCGAGAAACCGGCGATGAAGAACCACTCACCGAACGAATAAATAATGTATGTAGCTTCAACGATTACGATGATGAAAAATACAATGGCAACAACCGACACACCAGTGAGAAAGAAGCACTCACCGAACTAGTAAACAATGTATGTAGCCTCAATGGCAGAACAAGGATGAAACATACAATGGCTATTGAAGACTGTGCAAATTCACTACAACTGTTTAGAAAATTTCGAGGAAAAATGTATTCCAAGAACCGTATTTACATAAACATTTAAGACTCTCAGGCTATCTAAGGACCTCGCGATATGCAAACATTTAAGCTGTCAAGGGTGTTGGAGGACGTCGCGTCATGTAAACATTTACGTTGTCAGACGTATTGATGCATCTCAGAATAACTGTCAATACATTTCAAGAAATATACATCTTCCAAAGATGCTATAAACTTTGGAATTCTTAATCACTACAAAGCTTGGATATCAAAACATTTCAATTTGCTTAGTACATATCAAAACTTATGGATATATTCAGGTAGCAGAAAATGCTAATACAAACATTCGAACTAATGCTAGCATTAATCGACCTTCAAGCAATATACAGGAAAAATATATGATTAAAACATACTCTCTACGAGAAAAAGTTTGGATATGTTTCCATATAGTACATTGGGAATAGCGAAGCCGGCAATAAGACCTCCAGTCTCTTATCCAATCAGATCAGTACATATATGTTACTTTTTATTATATAAAAATATATGCTTTTAATTCCATAGCTCCAACAATAGGTATTGTGCAAATATTTCCAGTCAAAGGACAAACTAATATATAGTCAACGCATTATCGATCGCTATAATCCCTCTATACCTACGGCAGGGACTAATATACCTTCAATTTGGTTAATTTGGTTAATACCATGATAACCTTTAATTAAATTATTTTCTTTATCTACTAGACCAAAACAAAACAAAATCAATAAAAGCAAAATTTGGTGAATAATTTATCCTATAATCTTTTTGAAAAGAGGCTACACATCCTGTTGTGTGTCTATTATAAAACTTTTATTATAAAACTTTTATGGAGAAAATGATTTTAAATTTAATAAAGGATAAGACAAAACATTTCATGTATATAAGGCTCTTAGGTACTTTTTAATTCGTCACTACAACTCATATAACGAATTGAATTATTTGCTCAAAAGGGAAAAAATCAAACAAATATTTCATGGTTAAAGAAGAATTATTGTAATCATTTGTGAGAAATAGTGATAAGATGACCAAATGAAAGCGATTTTTCTGATAAATGATTAAGATATATAATGCCACATTTATGCCAATCAAAATGTTGAAGATCGCTTCACTAACTATCATAAGAAATAAAGATTTTTGGTAAAACTAAGGACGTGTCACCTTAGAAAAGCATCGTTGGATGGTGGTAGATCTCAATGATCTCTTAAAAAACTAAGTAAATAACAACGAATGACTTGACATTGAAGGAGTTACTTGGAGCTTATCCGGATCAAGGAGGTTATCACATGAACAAGATTTACCCACTCGTAGATGTTAGAGTAAATGATTTTCACCGAAGAGATGATATTCAAGCTAATCATTTTACATGATTGTGTTTGGTATATACATAACTTCTTTTGATAACTATTTGTGAGAATTATTTCCGTGTATATTCACTTTAACAACTTATGAATCCTTGAACCATTTTGATGATTTGCGGGTCCATATTAATCCCTATTAGAATTACACTCCTTCCCTCTTCTTATTAGATACTTTTGCTCTTGATCATGAGTAAGGCTATCCTTCTCCTGGTTAAGATAGGTTTTCCATTGTCGCTTGTATCCTAGATTAAAACTGCATTTGCACTTAAGTTCATAAAGTCTTCTTTCGTAGGAGTAGATCCAGTGTGGCGTAGCTGACCTCTCGTGTCAACCTTAGGGTTATTTTCTTGCAAGCATGTTGTAAGAGAGTAATCAATTTTCTTCTGTCTGTTGATAAAAGTAGGCAACAATATACATTAACATATATAAGGTTGTGTATATATCTTTATATGTATAGAATAGTCCTAATTAGATTAACATTAGATTAGGCTAGTCTTACAAAAAGGGTAACTAGAGACCCATAGAACCAGTCGGAATCACTATCCCAAACAGAAAAAGGGTCTAATTGGGACCCTGACCGAGTGATCTCCTTATAATGTTGAACATGGTTAATTTTGGCCATCAACATTTTTGGCGCTAGAAGGAGAGCCACAGATGGATTATCTATTTCGAGTCTTATTTTAAAGGTTCTTTAACTAATCATGACTCATTTGTACATTCCTACTTTGGGTCATTCTTTTAGCTCATCCAGGCCTACCAGGTACATACCCAAAAAACAACTTGAATCCTTGTCTAGCTTGAAATTTGACCGTGAGAGTAAAATTTTCGTTGTTGATCATATTTGTGATTTTATGATTAAATGCAAATATTTTGACATTATTAATGACAATAAAATTTGCAGGTTGTTTACTCTTACATTTCAGGGAAGGATTAGAGAGTGGTACAAGATGTTACCAACTAAGCCTATTCACTCTTGGGACCATTTTATGAAGGTGTTCTTATTGGCTCATCATAATTATTGTTATAAGGAATTGTGCTCAGAATTAAATAGTTTCTCTTTAAATGAAAATGAAATTGTTAATGATTTTTCTAACAGTTTTATGTTACTTTGTTATAGATTTCATCTTGATGACTTACCCTCTAAAGAAGACTTGATTGAGCGTTTTTCTTTTCTTGTTCAAAATCACAAGGAAATAATTAGTGATGAACATAAAGAAAAAAATCAATAGCAAATCTTGATTTAACAACTAATTCCATTGAACCTTTAGATGTAAGTAATATTGTTTCTCAACCACAAATAGTGGGAGACTATCTGATTTGAAAATGAAAAGGATTGAATCTCTTTAAAATTGCAAGTGAAATGATATGCACTTGGGTAATAGGATCAAGTTACAAACACATAAATATTAATGATTTTTTTTACGTAATCATGAGCAGCATAAACAATCATAAACAACAATCAAAATACACACATTAACACAACAAAATGATAAAGGAGTTCACCCTTCTCTTGGGCTACATCTCCTGGTCCAGCTTCCAATGGATCATAATGCTCAAAGTGTCAAAATTAGTTCTTTATAATGCTCAGAATGAGAAATGGATGGCTTCAATGGCTCCAAAACGTCCAAAAACCCTTAGTTGGGCTCTTCCTACACCTAGTTTGGCCAAAAACTGAGTTGGAATCACTCCCTGGAAGTTTCTCTCAATTCTTTATTGTCTCTGCTCGCCAAAACACACCTAGACTGACTAAACCTGGCTCAAGGGAATTTCCCATGCCAAAAACCTAGCATGCGCACCTTCACACAAATTCTGGCAAAATGTCGCACCATTAGTGCATTGGCCCCTTTTCCCGACAGAGGTAGTGGTCACGTGGCCCATGTGGCCAAGCACCGACCGCAAAAGTAGTACCTAACTTGCCTAAACATTGGTAGGTCCATGTCATGGTCATGTGGTAAAGGGCAGTGTGACCATGGGATAAAAGTTGGAGAGTTTCCCGCGCTAGTGTTTGCGGTAAGGTCTTAGGGAATGGCTGCAACCAAGGGTTGGGGCTAAGCCCCGACCCGGGCTCCGCCAAGCTATAGTGTATGAAAAATTTAATATTTATAAACTCATATAGTGGCAAGAAAAAAAAGGCATGCAGGATGGTAGCTCGACTTGCGCGGAGATCCCATCCTTGGTGAAGGTCCCGAGTTCAATCCCCACGGATTTCACATAAATTTTACCACTTAAACCAATAACGGGGTGCCACGTGGTGGCCCCTAGCTGGGCAATGTGTCACATTCCCATTCTCTTTCTCAAAGCCATGTGTTGACCATACATTGGTCCATGTAAAATTCCACATAAACCTGCCACATCATCACTTGACAGTCAACACCTGCCACATGTTAGTACGATACCATGCCACGTTAGCACATCTGCCCAGTCAACAATCCACGTCACCCTGCCACATGTCAGTATGAGAACCTGCCACATGTCAGTGTGAGAACACGCCACGTCAGAAGTACAAACATGCCACATCATCACTCTTTATGGACATTCCACGTCAATAGTACGACCATGCCACGTCAGCACTGTATGGACTATATAGTCAACAAAATTTTGTCAGTTTGGCAAAGTGGACAGAACACAATATCTCACTCATACGATGTCTGTTTGAACCCGTTCAAGTTGTGTTGGGATCTTCAGGACGAGGCCTATGTACAAGTCCATTTTGAAGCAATTTCGAACACTTTGATTTTTGAGCATATTTTGATCCCCTGGATCAGTCCTCCCCATTGGAAAGCTTTTGGACCTCTGAAAGACTACTTTCAGTCAATTTGAAGATGAGGGTATAGTTTTCTCACATTTCTAACCTCAATCCACTTGGCCTTGCTTGGATTTGCGCCTTTAACACCAACTCAAAGGTATTCCACATTCCCTCGTTTTGAAGTTCTCATCCTCCTGTCAAGGATTGTGTCTTCATCCTGTTCTGAAAGATATTCTAGTGAGAAATCACTTATAAAAGGAATCCGAACATGCTCTCCTTCATCATCAATCAAAGGAGTATCATACAATCTCAAATTCTCAAGATTGACAACTGTATACATTTGCATATAAGGAGGCAAATCCAAACGAAAGGCATTGTTACCAATCTTTTCAAGATTCTTGAAAGGTCCATATCTAATTGGTTTTAGTTTTTTACTTTCTCCTTTAAGCCTCTCTTTGCTAATGTAAAGCCACACTTCATCTCCAACTTGGAAACTGTGATCAACACGATGCTTGTCATGTCTTGTCTTGTACTTGGCTTGGGTCTTTTCCAATTGTTCTTGTACCATTTGATGCACCAATTGAATTTGTTCAATGAACTTATTTTCCCTATCAATGTCATATTAACCATCAATAGCAATGTTTTTCCCAAAGATAAATCTAAAGGATATTTTGGCAAATAACCAAAACATGCCTCAAATGGAGATGTTTGAGTTGAAGAGTGCTTAGCCCGATTGTAAGCATGTTGAATGTAGTGTAGGTGCTCATCCCAAAGCTTAGGATGCTTACTGGAATAACCACGAAGAAGATGCACTATTGTTCTATTAACCACTTCTATTTGACCATCAGTTAATGGATGAAAAAATGTGCTCTTTTTCAGTTTGGTGTCCATGAGTGCCCATAAACTTGACCAAAAGTTCCCAATAAATCGAGAATATCAATCATAAATAATGGATTTAGGAAACCCAAAATGCACCCAAACATGCTGAAAGAACGTTTGTGTCATTTTCTCAGCTGTAAACTGCTTCTTACAAGGCATCAAAATACAAATTTTGTTGAAATGGTCAACCATAACATAAATATAATCATGATTCTTTTTAGACATAGGTAGACCTCCTACAAAGTCCATGGAAATTCTTTCCCAAAGATGAGAAGGAACCGGAAGTGGAGTATACAAACCCAACTTTCTATTGTTAGGCTTGTTTGTAGAACATAAATAATATCCTCTTACATATCTTGAAACACTTTCATTCATTTTAGTCTAATAGCAATACCTTTGCAAATTATCCATTGTCTTGCCTATGCCAATGTGGCCAACAATCAGAGAAGAATGTGTTTCCTTTATGATGTTGACTCTTTCACCCTGTGGAATACATAGCTTGCCAAGATGATACAAAAGTTTATCATGCACATGGTAATCCAATTCCTCAACTTGGTTAGAATGACACAAAATTGCATAAACCTCTTTAAAATCAACATCTAAAGCATATTGTTCAACATAACTCTCATGCATGATAGAATTATGATTAAGAATAATTGAAGCACTAACAATAGGCCTAGAAATCATATCATCAACTTTGTTTTAAATGCCTTTTTCATACCTTATAACCAAGTGGAATTTTTGTAGAAAACCCGTCCATATGAAGTGCCTTGCTTGTTGTAGTTTGGTTTGTGATTGTAAGTATTGCAATGGTTGATGATCTGTGTGAATGATAGTTTCTTTTCCCAACAAATTATGTTTCCATTTTTTCACACTTTGCACCAATGCATACAACTCCTTATCATAAGTAGGATAGTTAATCACAACACCATTAAAAGTTTCAAAATGAAAACAAATGGGCTTACCATGTTGCAATAAGACCGTTCCCATTGCATAATTGCTTACATCTGTTTGGATGTCGAATGGTTGTCTCAGATTTGGAAGTGTAATAACTGGAGTTGAACTAATCTTCTCCTTCAATGCATCAAATTATTTTTGTTTCTTACCTCCCCATTGAAAAACTTTATAGATGCTTGTCACTACATTTAATGGAGCTGCAATTGAAGAGAAGTTACCAATAAACTTTCTCCAATATTGGGTTGCTCCCAAAAAGATTCTTACCTCTGTCACATTTTTGAGCTTGTGCCAATCCAAAATGACTTTGACCTTGGAAGGATCAATTTTCAGTTCTCCTGTTCCAACAATATGTCCCAAGTAAACAAGTGAGGTCTTTCCAAACTCACATTTAGACATCTTCAAAACAATTTTTTTTTCTTTAAGACATCCAAAACTTGCTTTACATGCATAACATGATCTCCGCAAGATTTGTTAAATATCAAAATGTCATCCAAGTAGACAATCACAAAATCATCAAGAAAAGGCCTTAAAACATCATCCATGACTCTCATGAATGTAGCAGGAGCATTGCAAAGTCCAAATGGCATTACCATCCACTCAAACAAACCTTGCTTTGTTTTGAAAGTTGTTTTCCAAGTGTCTCCTTCATCAATCTTAATCTAATGATATCCACTTCTCAAATCCAATTTAGTAAAATACTTAGCATCTTTCAATTGATCAAGCAAATCATCAATACTAGGAAGAGGATAACGATTCTTTATCGTAATCTTGTTCAAGGCCATGAAATATACACACATACGCCATGTACCATCTTTCTTTGGAACTAAGACAATTGGTGATCCACATGGCAATGTGCTTGACATGATGACCCCTTTTTCAAGCAACTCTTGGATTTGTTTCTTAATTTCAACATTCTCCATGACTGACATCTTGTACATACCAATGTTTGGAAGAGGACAATCTTGTTGCAATTGTATCTCGTGTTGGATAGCCCATTTTGGAGGCAATCCTTTTGGTTCCTGAAACATCTCATCATATTGGTTAACAACCTCATATAAATCAGATTTCAACTTTGAATCACAACCTTGGGAAGCTTCTTTTTCAACATTGTCTTTGGGTTTGATCATCAAGAGGACAAAATTTTTACTAGCATTGACTAATCTCTTCATTTGTCCAACATTTACAAGTGACAAATTCAACTTCTTTGTATGTTCTTTAACAATGTACTCAACTCCATTTAAAAAAAAAATGATACTTCTTCTCATGATGATGAAAGATGGCTCTCCTATCATATAAGTATGGGCTTCCCAACACAATACCATAGATCTCCAAAGGAATAACATCAATCTCTACCTCATCTATAAAATTTGCAGTGATGGAAAATCTAAGTCTACACCTTCTTGTCACATGCAATTTGGCATTCTCACATATCCATCCTAGAGGGTATGGTTTAGGATGTGGAGTAGTTTCCAATTTTAGTTTCTTGATAGTGTCTTCAGATATGAGGTTTGCTTGAGATTCGGTATAAAAAAGAGTATCTATCTTGGTATACTTTGAAATCACCCTTATGTGGAAAATCTCTATTCTTTCTTTTTCATGTTGAGTTTCATTGAGGCTACTACTACTTGAAGAACTAGTACTTGCAATAGAATCCTTACCTTGAAAACCCATGGTTGTAATCTTTGTTTCATCACCCGAATCAAAACCTAAATCATGTTGTATGGTTGAAGTAGTCTTTGGTTTCCCCTTATGGTTGAACTTTTTGGGTCTCTTTTCAGGATGAAGTTTCCAACAATGGTCTTCATCATGACCATCCTTTGGACAATGTTTACATGTGATTTTTTCTCCCTCTTTCTTGACTGAAGAATTCTTTCTTCCATTTCCATTAAACTTCGTCTTTCCTTTGTCTCCATGAACAAAAGGTTTCTTTCTGCCCTCTTGAGGTTCATTCCTCCCTCTTTCTTCCAAATGAGTTGCTTGTACACAAACTTCATCTAGACTTATAGGGTTAAACATAAGTATTGTGTGCCTCAAGTAGCTATGCAATCCTCCAATATACTTGAGTAAAGTTTCTTGAGAAGATAAATCTATACCCAAAATCAAATCTCTTCTTCTAAATTCTTGAGTGTAACTTTGAACACTTTTCCCTTTAGCTTGTCTAAAGTGTTTCCAATCCATAATATATTTCTGCATGTATGCTAATGGATAAAATAGTTTTTTAAGTGCAACAATAAAATCATTCCAAGAGATAAAACTTTACCATGTTTATTCATGTCCTCTTGAGTTTTGGCTTCCCACCAAATGAGTGTTTCACTTTCCAATATTAGAGATGCAAGATGAATCTTAGTTTCATCATCTTTGATCCTTTGTATCCTACAATACACTTCAATCTGACGAATCCAGTTATCCAATTTCTCAGCATTTACCTCTCCATTGTACATAGACAATTCAATCTTAATATCAATCTTAAGCAAATGAGTTTTTAGAGGAGTTTTACCATGTTCTTTTGGAGAATTTGGAGGTGGTTGTGAAATGGTAAAAGAGGTGGAAGATGGAGGTGATGGAGGTGGAGAATATCGAATCTTTTTTCTGAAATTTTGATCCTCTGAAGTAAGAGTTTCATGACTCTCCTCATGATCCATACTTGGTGAATACCTCCTTGAAGCTTGAGTTGATTGTATAGTTCTCCTTCTTGACAGTTGAGAACTTGGCTCTACAAGTTGACATTCCCCTCTTGTGAGATTCAACCTTGTAAGCATTAGAAAACAAACACTTGCAAACAATCAAACCTTCAAAAACCTATGCTCTGATACCAACTTGATCTGAAAATGAAAAGGCTTGAATCTCTTTAGAATTGCAAGTGAAATGATATGTGCTTGGGTAATAGGATCAAGTTACAAACACATAAATATTAATGAGTCTTTTTACTTAATCATGAGCAGCATAAATAGTCATAAACAACCATCAAAATACACACATTAACACATCAAAATGATTACATCTCTAGGGCTACATCTCCTGGTCGAGCTTCCAATGGATCATTTTCATTAATGATCAAAGTGTCAAAATAAGTTATTTACAATGCTCAGAATGAGAAATGGATCGCTTCAATGGCTTTAGAATGTACAAAATCCCTAGTTGGGCTCTTCTTGCACATGGTTTGGCCAAAACATGAGTTGGAATCACTCCCTGAAAGTTTCTCCCAATTCTTTGTTGTCTCTGCTCACCAAAACACACCCAGACTGACTGAACCTGGCTCACAGTTGTTTCCCGTGCCAAAAAACTAGCACGCACACCTTCTCGTAAATTCTGGAAAAATTCTGCACCGTTAGTGCGCTGGCCCCTTTTCCCAGTAGAGGTAGTGGTTGTGTGGCCCATGTGGCCAAACACCGACCAAAAAAGTAGCACCTAACTGCCTAACCATTGGTAGGTCCATGCCATGGTGATGTGGTAAAGGGAGGTGTGACTATGGGCTAAAAGCTGGAGAGTTTCCCGCACTAGTGTTTATGGTAAGGTCTCATGGTATGGTCGCAACCAAGGGTTGGGGCTAAGCCCCGACCCAAATTCCGCCAAACTATAGTGTATGCAAACTTTAATATTTATAAACTCATATAGTGGTAAGAAAAAAAAGGCAGGCGAGATGGTAGCTTGGCCTGCGCAGAGATCCCGACCTTGGTGGAGGTCCTGAGTTTGATCTCCATAGATTCCACATAAATTTTACCACTTAAACCAATAATGGGGTGCCACATGGTGTCCCTTGGTTGGGCCACATGGAACCTTTCCATTTGCTTTCTCAATGCCACATGTCGAACATACATTGGTCCACATAAAATGCCACATAAACCTGCCATGGCATCACTTGACACTCAACACCTGCCATGTGTCAATGCGGTACCATGCCATGCCAGCCTGCCCATTCAACAATCCATGTCACCTTGCCATGTGTCAGTACGAGCACCTGTCACGTCAGAAATATGGACATGCCACATCAACATTATATGAACATTCCACGTCAACAATATGACCATACCACATCAGCACTGTATAGACTGTACAATCAACAAAATTTTCTCTGTTTGGCAAAGTGGACAGAATATGATATCTCACTCATACGACGTCTGTTTGAACCTATTCAAGTTGTGTTAGGATTGTGAGGACGAGGCCTACGCCCGAGTATGTTTTGAAGCAATTCCGAGCACTTTTATTTTTGAGCATATTTTGATCCCTTGGACCACTGTCTTACACACATTCAGAATTCAGAAAATGATTCTTATGCAAATTTGAGATCTGGAAGTAATCCTGTAATATCACTTGATACTTGTATTATGAAGAAAGGTTCACTAGAATTAAATCTTATAGAACAAAAAGATTCAATTAATGATCATAATAATAATTCTTCTATTCGGACAATTTTTGAACTAGTCTCCATTTTGCCAACAGAGAATGGATTTTTAAACCAGAGTTTATTTGATAATTTAAAGAAAGATGTTGATAATGAAGATCATAAGGAAACAACTTATCATTTATTTTCTCATTATCATTTTCTATTATATTCAGATTTGTTTTCCGAATCTGATTTACACAATAATGATTCTATTGGCCAATTTGTTGAGACTTTCACTAGTTAAGAACTTTAGAGAGTAAATCTTATCATGAAGTATCTTTTGATGTAACTTAAGATGAATTTCTAAAGGATAAATTGTTTTCTGATATCAATTTAGAACCATGTACATATCCTTTTCATAATGCTCAAGATTCTCATTATTTTTGTGAACTCCAAGAGAAGGAAGCGATTTTTGATGACTATCATGATACCAGTGATAGTGAATTAAATGAAACACATGATAACATTCTTCCATATTCATTTATAACATATTTTCATACTGATTTTTCTCTCCCATTTTCTGAGCATAAATATGATACCATTCATTCTGATTTGGTTAGTTTTAATCCTTGACCTACATTACAAGTTTTCAATGATGTACATGATAATTTTAAATTGGAAACTTTATTTGATAAAATATTGTTGAAACAATCATTTAATGACTCTTTTACTTTTGTAAATAATCATGGGTCTGTAGGTTCCCTTATTAATTTTAGAACTAATAAATTAAATAATGTCTTTAAGGATCCAATTTCTTCTTCCCTTTCAGTCTTTCATTGTCAACCTTACAACTCTGTAATTCTTCCATGAGGCTTATTACAGTTTCGGCCAAATATGCAGGGGTTTCCACCACCCTCCTTTAATCAGATTGTTCCTCTCTATTGTGGGAGATTTCCCCCAACTCATGGTGTGTCACCATCCCTTACATTGTAGTTTTATTTTTGTTCACTAATTGCTTGAGTGATGATAAAACATTTTCTATTAGTTAATGATCTACCAATTCATGAACAACACATATCAATGCAAAGTGAAGTCAACTTCTTTATTTGGAAACATTAGCAACATACAGTGCATATTTCCAAAACATCTATCAACAGTTGCAAGTTTCATTCCTCTCTTCAGTAGAGGTTCAAACAAGTTTCTTATAGAAGGGGGTAAGGTAGGATGTTGACCCTTAAAGTCCTCTTATAATATTCTTATATGATTTGTTGTAACATCCCCAACCACCCACAGGCCGGGGCATGCTACCTTCAAGCCCACCCTTGGAATTCATACTCTTATTGATACCTTCTTTAATTAATAAGCACGCATAAGATACAATATTTAACGACATGCACAACAATATCCAACAAGAATGCATAATCTAAGATTTAGTTAAACAATAATTAAAATACAGAGCGGAATACATTCATACACAGATAATAATATCACAACAGAGAGCACTTATCTTTATAATAGGTGACACCAATTGGCTGCAGACCAAGGACATTCCACCCAACCATAGACACCACTGCTCCAAATCTCAACAACAGTGTCACCCACGAGCCAGGGCTACGGATCCACAAGGACGGTTCCAGAGTGTACTTGGGTTCCCAAACCAGTGATCTTTCAAGCTCTCAGAGGTTTCCCAACACCCACAACAATCCAAGTACCCAAATCTCTTCTACCCAGCCTGTATCTCCAAAGAGAATGGACCTCCACCCTTCTTTGTCACGCAGTCCCTCAGGCAGTCCTCCTTTTTACTAGGGCCTCTAGCACAACTAGTCCATAATCTCAATGCTGGAACTCTCAAAACTCGCATTTGTGAGAAAAACAGGGGACAACGCATCTCAAACATGTAGGCCCCAAGTCATGGCTGGATTGTACCAGCGACCATTATAGCCAACTATCCCATGGATAATTCTCAGCAACTCCTTTCCCTTTTACCAGGCCACGACGTAGGTGAGGATGGATCAATGGATGGGTAAGTGAGTGCATGGAATTGTGTGAGGGAAAGAATGAATGTACATGAAAACAACGAAAAATCCATCAGTCTAACCCCCCCATCAGACCAGAGGTGGGTTTAAGTAACTCCGTGGGGAATCAAGAACCTCCTGGCCTTCCCTAAGAAGCTCACATAACTGATCCCCATCCCTTAGATAAAAATGGTAATCATAATAGGAATAAACACTCATCCCCTCAAGCCCCCTCTCTTGTGGAATCATAACCCCCTATAACTTTAGTCATTGTCTGTATAGCAGCCAACGATGTGTTTATTATTAATAATGATCAAAACATTACATTTATTGGGCATACTTGCCCGTTAATAATTGTTTGGGTACTTAGGCCTCTCAACATTGTAACAATACATTATTTAAAATGGGGGTTCAAAACCTAGGGTGTTACATACCCTCCCCCTTATTTTGGCACTGTCCTCAATGCATATACAAAATAGAGATCAAAATATCAAATTTATTCAAAAAGTTGCGGGTACTTTTCCCACATGGCATCTTCATGTTCCTAGGTAGCATCTTCAGGAACGTAGCAGGTCCACTGAACTTTTACCAACTCTATAACTCGATTCTGTAGCATTTTCACTTTTCTGTCCAATACTCCGACTGAACCTGAAAATATCCCTCTGTCTCTACCTGAATCAGATGCGAATCAATAACATGGTTAGGATCATGTACACATTTCTTTAGTAAAGATACATGAAATACATTATGCACATTCATGGAAGCAGGTAATGCAAGCATGTATGCAACTGGCCCTATTCTGTCCAATATTTCAAATGGACCATAGAATCTGGTTGCCAGCTTTGTACGACTACCCAATTTCAAAGAGCTTTTCTTGGGATCCACTTTCAAAAGTACATGCTCCCCTACTTTAAATTCTCCAGTTGTCTTGTTCTTGTCTGCATAAACTTTATGTCTATCATGAGATGCCTTTAAATGTTGCTTGATCTTAACCACCTGGTCTTCCATGTCCTTGAGCAAATCCAACCCAAGTACCACTCTATCTGCTCGGCTTTCCCAGCTCACTGGAGTATTTCATTTACTCCCATACAAGGCTTCAAATGGGCTCATTCTTAATGAAGATTGATACCCATTATTATATGCAAACTCAACCAAGTGTAAGTAATCTTCCCACTTAGATGGCTTATCCATACATACATTCTCAGCATGTCTTCAATTATTCAATTGACTCTCTCTATTTTCCCATCTATCTGGGGATGATATGCAGTGCTAAAGTTTAGATTTGTGCCAAATCCTTTAAACAATACCCTCCATAAATTGGAGTTAAACTTTGTATCTATGTCTGAGACAATTGTCCTAGGTATCCCATGCAACCTATCAATTTCCTTTATGAAAATTTATGCAATATTAGTCGTTGTATGCATTGTCTTCACAGGCACAAAATGAGAATCCTTTGTTAATTTGTCAACCACCACCATGATTGAATCATGTTGCTTATTCATTCTGGGTAATCCTGTGATGAAATCCATGGTGATCACTTCCCATTTATTCTCTGGAATTGGCAATGTTTGAAAACAACCCATTGGGTGCCTATGCTCAACCTTCACCTTCTGACATTCCATACATCAAGCGATGTAATCAACAACATCCTTCTTCATTCCCGGCCAAAAGAATTGGATTCTTTCTGTTGTAATTGTTTTGTGGTAACCGGGATGTCCAGCATAAGGAACATCATCCATTTCCTTCAGTACCAAATTCCTCATTTCTCCATAACTAGGAACATAGATTCTATTTTTATGCATGAGTAATCTGTCTTCCTTTATCTCATACTCCTTTATTTTTTGTTGTACATCTCCTTCTTGTAAGTTTTCCATTACCTGTAGGTAATTCTAATCTGTAACAAGACCATCTAAAATTCTCGTCTTCAAGTTTGACTGATGCATACTGACAAAAGCAACATGCATGAGATGCACTCTCCTACTAAGTGCATCGACAACTTTATTCTCCTTCCCCTTGATATGCTTGATATTGAAGTCATGCTCACTTAAAAATTCTATCCATCTTGTTTTCCTAGCATTCAAGGTTGGATGTTCAAAAAGATACTTCAGGCCAATGTGGTCTGTTCTTAATTCAAATTTCTTCCCCATGAGATAATGCCTCCACATCCTCAAGGCGTGAACAATGGAAGCAAGTTCCAAGTCATGCGTGGTATAGATCCTCTCATGTTCCTTAAGCTTTCTGGACTCATGTCCATTTTGTGTGAGGACTCCCCCAAGTCCTTGATTAGATTCGTCTGTATATACCACAAAAATTTCATTTGGGTCAGTCATCTTTAACACATGTGCACTAGTAAGTAATTCCTTCAATAGATTAAAATTATTTTCACACTTGAGTGTCCTTTCAAATTTAGTTCCCTTCTTTTGCAAAGAAGTGATGGGATGAGCAATCTTAGAGAACCCTACTATGAACCTTCTATAATAGTCAACTAATCCCATAAAATATCTGACATCTAACACATTTCTGGGTGTTGGCCATCCTCTAATAGCTTGGATCTTCTCTGGATCTACTGTTATGCCCTGCTCTGAAATAATGTGTCCCAAGTAATGGATCTGCTTTTGATAAAAATAACACTTACTCAACTTGGCATACAACTGATGTTCTCTCAGTACTTGCAATACCAGTCTTAAGTGATGTTCATGCTCTTCAGAATTAAAATAGATAAGTATGTCATCCATGAATACTATGACAAACTTGTACAAATAATTTCTGAATATCTCAATCATTAAGCACATGAATATAGTTGGTGCATTGGTCAATCTAAATGGCACCACTACAAATTCATAATGCCCATACCTGGTCCTAAAGGTTGTCTTATGAATGTCTTCTTCCTTGATTCTTACCTGAGAATATCTTTTCTCCTCTTAGTTGATCAAAGAGGTCATTAATTCAGGGTAGATGATACTTGTTCTTTATAGTGTACTTTTTCAGCTGTCGAAAGTCAATACACAACCTCAAGGTTCAATCCTTCTTTTTGACGAAAATTTCCGGTGCTCCCTAAGGTGAAACACTTGGATGTATGTACCCTTTCTTCAACAATTCCTCCAATTGCATTTGTAATTCTTTTAGCTCTGGTGTCCTCATTTTGTAAGGTGTTTTTGACATCGAGGCATCTCCTGGCCCTAAATCAATTGAGAAATCTATCTCCCTTCTTGGTGGCAATCTAGGTATTTCTTGGAATACATCTTCAAATTCCTGTAGTACTGAGAAATATTCAATGCTTGGACCCTTTGTATTATCTAGATATTCCACATGAGCTGCATACAGTTGACATCCTGTCCTAAAACATATTTTCAGTTGTAAGGCCAAAATCTCCCTTATAGAGATGGGTCTTGGAACTCCTTTCACAGTGCTCTGTTTTCCATTTCCATCAAGACATGTAAATGTCTTGTTATGACAATCTAGGACAGCATGATGCTTTTCCAACCAATCCATCCCAATCAGAACATCATAAGACCCCAATGGCATGATATTTAGATCAGTACTAGTCATGCCATTAAGACTTATGGAACAACTTATGACCATATCATGGATTCTCCTTTTGGTTCCAGTGGCTAACTGAACCAAACTTTCTTTTCCAAGTTTACTTTTCTCCAAATGTAATCTATACACTATCTTGGGATCAATGTAGCAATGAATTGCTCTTGAATCAATCAAAATAGCAACAGGATGATTTATGATCTTACCTTCCACCTCAATCATATTGGATTGGTACTCTGCTTGTCGATCATTTAAAGTTGCATAGATTCTTCCCATATCTTTGATTGTTGTAGCCTCTTGGACGTTGTGCACAGTCTTCACTCTGTATTTTCTGTGTGGGCAATCCTTATACAAGTGATCTTCTTTGCATCCCTAGCATTGGATTGGTGGTCTTCCCCTTTTTCCAAAGGAAGCTTATTTCTTGGATCCCCCCTTAGCATACTGATCTTGTCAATTTCTATTAGGCTCATTCCTATTGAAGGGAGGTTTGAATGATTTCCTCCTCTGATCGGAATTCTCATTCTTCTTGTCCCTCCAGGATTTCTGCAGGGATTCTGTTCCCTGGCCTTGCTCATATAGGTATTTAGCCTTCTTGATGGCCTCAGTCAAGGTCCCGGGTTCATCAAACTTGATCTTTTCCTTATAAAAGGAAGGAAATCCACTTAGAAATATCTGTATTTTCACTTTCTCATCACCAATGAACTTGACATATTTTAACAACCCCAAGAACTTCTTCTCCTACTCTGCCATAATCATGCTTCCCAACCTGAGTTCACAAAACTCCTTCATTTTCTTGTCATAAAAATGCTCTGAGAGGTACTCCTTATGGAAGTACTTCTTGAACTGTTTCCAAGTGATCCTACTTTCATTAACATGTTCCACTTGCTTCAATTGGTCCCACCACATCGTAGCCTTCCCGTGTAAATGGTAGGTGGTAATCCTGGCTTCCAAGTTTGATGAATAGTTATGCAACTGAAAATATCTCTGGAGCCCAAGAAACCATGCTTCGGCATCATCTTCCCTTTCTCTTTCACCATCGAAGGAAGGTGGCTTGAGCTTCCTCAATTCTCCTTGCAAACTATCTACCTCTTGTTTCCTTCTTTTTTTTCTAACAGGGGACACCTATGTACTGCTTATGGGATCATCCAATGCATCAAAATTTATTTCTGAGTGAGGAGGTGAGTGGTGTCCATGAGATCTTCTAGCACTTCTGGAATAACCATCTCTTCCACGAGCATCTCTTCTTTCATGAAACCTGCCTCCTTCCTTTTTCCTTGAGTTTGATCCCTTCCTCATTCGCCTCTGCAACTTCTTTAAGCTCTACAACACTCAATCATTTATCTGAATTTTCTCTCTCATCAGCCTCTCATTGTCTTCTTTGTAGCTCTACACTTCCATCTTCAGGCTTCTTACCATTTCTATTAGTGTTTCTTTCTCTCCTTTTCCCTTGTGTCCATTGGACTCCATCTCTACATTACCAACTCTGGTATTCTGTCCTTCAGCCTCCTTATCACGACTGGAGGCTCCCTCGCCCTCTTCCATTTCCTCAATACGCATCGCGAGTTGATGTGTTTAAACCCCTTAATTCTTCAAAATGTGCAAGTGACCATTTTGTTAGAGTTATGCACATCATGAACAAAATTTCCAAACCATGCTACAGGTTTTTTTTTTTTTTTTTGTTCATGGAGATCATATCCCCATTCCCCAAAATAACAATTTCTTGTTATCCTTGGCTGACACAGAATTTCATCCTGCGCAGGCGCTTCCTTCAAACCACTTCCCAGGTGACCATGAATAGAACCCGTGGCTAAATCCTCTCTTATCACTTTTTTGTCTCGAGGACAACCAATTCGACCCTTATCCCTCCTTCCCTCAGCTCTCAATATGCATATGACCATGACCATGACCCTGCTCTTAGTTGAAAAAGCGCTTGTCCCAATCTTCGGGACTTCGAAACTTTCAGCTAGGACCAGATCAACAATCCTCTTCCTCTTTCATGATCAATGATAGAGATCCACTTTTGGACTCTGCACTTAGGGAGTCTCAAATTTACTCGCTTGTCTCCTCCCGGAATGTTTTTACCTAGAGTTCATGATCTGTCGACGTGTGTCCTCCCACAGATCAGTGGCTATGAATCACTTCAGCTCTTCGGGCTTCAGAAGTTTCAAACTTCCCTCCTACACTTTCTCCCGGAGTGCTTTCACCCGAAGTCGACGATCCTTCGACATGTGTATTTTGGAATCAATGGTCGATATCTACTTCGGATTTCAGGCCTTCGGGATTTTTCGACCCAACGCAACCTATCAGATCTTTCCCCATTGGAGTGCCCAGTCTCTGGACTACACGATCTGTCGCTACGTGGTGAAATACTAGAAGCGGGCAAGTGGCCCAATCAGGCGGGTGCCAGGTGTCATGTTCTAACTGACTTTTCACTACTCCAAATGCTCAAAACTTACTGACATGTGGCACACATCCCATGTGTCCACATCATCCCAGATGATGTCCACATGCCACGTCACTTTGGGAATTATAGGATCCACATCACCTCTAGGTGACGTCATCGTGCCCCACCACTTCGACTCTTCGGGCTTCGGGACTTCGGGAGTTTTCATACTAGCACACTTCCAATCCTCCCTAACTTTGAATTCCCAAATTGGCCAATCTATCACCATGTGTCCTCCTGGATCAGACAACTAAGATTCACTTCAAGTCTTCACCCGGATTCCATGGATCTACACCATGTGTCTTCCTTAATCTGATGGCTATGTTTTACTTTGAGACTCCGGATTTCAAAAATCTCAAACTTCAAAACTTATCCGACTCCACTGGATTTTATCCAAAGCCCTAGATCTGGTGATGCGTGGCTCTCAGCAGATCAATGACTGAGATCCTTTAATAATGATAAAAAAATTACATTTCTTGGGCATACTGGCCTGTTAATAATTGTTTGGGTACTCAGGCCTCTCAACATTGTAACAATACATTATTTAAAATGGGGGTCAAAACCTTGGGTGTTACACTAGTGCATGAGCCCAACTAGGCCAAGTGTTGTTTCCATGCTATGATACCAATTTGTAACAGACCTGACCCCTAAATACTCTTTTAAAGGGTGGGGAATCATAATTTCATTTTTCCTTAAATATCTCAAATCCTGACTACATGATATCCACCGGCTCCTACTCACCACGATCTTTCCAACAATCATCACCATACTGGAATCTGAGTCCTGGTTTGAAATTTATTGCCTCCCAAAGCTCTTTGGGCACTATTAGTAGAGGGCCATGTGGCATCCATGTGGGTCTATATCCTACATCTCATCCAGAATTCTTCGATGTCTCGAAGCTCCCAATGCTCCTGTATCTATGGTGGAGATCCATCCTCCATTAAATTCGATGACAAATCTTCCTCCTCATTAAGGGATACGCCTAGGGATAATTCGGTGTTTGGTGCTTCAGCGCAGAGTGCCTCTTTCTGTCTTCACACAAGATCTCCCGCAGTCTCGAAATCTCGAAGTCTCATAAGATTTCCACGTGGCTCCGACCTTCGATATTTTAGTCCCTCTACGACACTACACCCCGAATCCTCTGGAGTCCTAAAGTCCCAGACTCCTGGTCCTAATCACCAACCACGTTGGCCAGGAAGGCATGTACGAGAGGATGACATGTAGCAGGTTCATGGGTGACATGTGCCCTCGTCAAGGGGTGACACATGTCACCCTCTAATATGCATAAATAATCTCCAAAATGTTCATATCCTGGTGATATGTGGCACCTTAGTTGTGGGTCCACGTTAGCTTGGATGACGTCAGTGAGCTGTGTCAACCCTAGACAAACAACCTTCTAATTTCCTTCAGATCTAACGATCGATATCTGACCACGTAGGTCCATATATCCACATCTCTCGTTGCTTCACTACTCTGGGCTTCAGAACTTACCAACTCATCACATCTCAAATTCCCCGAAGGCTAAGTCTCCAAACTATTGGATCTGGTGCCAGTTGACCTCTACCTGTCAATGGTTGAGATTTACTTTGTCATTTGATAATTTGGGGGTCTTCACACTTTGAAGACTCTTGGCCAAGTTTCTCCATAGTACCAAGTATCCAGACTATCATATCTCCTGCCACATAGCCTCTCATCTAATGACCCAGGTCCAACGGATGACATTTGACAGGGAACAAGAGGGGCCCACATCTTGCTTCACGATGTGTCCTGGTTGGTTGGGAAGTTAAGAGGGGTTCTCAATGGAGTTCTTAGATTGACGGTGGAGAGGGATCCCAAGGGATCCGAGGATCGACGGTCATGTCACTTTGTAAATTCAAAATTCAGGAGTTCGGCATGTAACTTCTAGCTTCCTCCTGGATCTTCGAACTTCGGACCACACCCGATCTATCACCATGTGCACCTAGCGTTCATGGGAAGGATTTAATCTGGCTTCAAGATCTTTGGGGAAACTCTCACATTCTCATATTTATACCACCAAATAGTTGAACCTCTGGATAGTCGTTGATATGTGGAAACACCTCCCTCTACTCTCAATGATCCATATTAACTTTGTGACTTTGGCATTCGATCATTTTCGAGGGTTGTGAAGTCATATGTCCTGTAGCTATGAATTACCGGAGTTCCAAAGATAGAGTAGCTTCACTCCTTTTGGTATTAGCGAGGAGTTTCCAACCTTGGGTCATATGGAACCATATCAAGGTTCAGGGGCTACACTTCAGATTTTAGTTGATATTTGATTAAGTTCGTGGGTGTGAGCCCTCGGTCACATGGGTGAAAGGTCTGAAGGAAGCATCCTTCTTCTACAAAGTTTGAAATTGACATTCCCACTAAGGTAGAATCAGAAGGTCATTAAGACTTAAACGTTTTAGTTAATCCTTCCCCGACTCTTTTGCAGACTCAAATCCCATAACTCTCTAGCGTCTAGACTAAGGTAAAATATAAGGCCATGTAAATATAGTAGTTCACAGAAGCAAAAGAGTATTTCTAATAACTGATCAAACATTGTAAAAATTAACCATAAACAAAGACATTCAATCATCACATCCATTGTATTACACAAAATATTAAAATACTTATCAGAACTATAAAACGTGAAGAGACTGTTGAAAGGGGTGCATGTTTCCACCCAACCATAGGCACAACCACTCCTAACGGATTTACCGTTGGCCACCCCCAAGCTAGACCATGATGCTCTGAGAGAGTCTCCTTCTCCTTTCTCAACAACAGTTAGCGATGGAGGTTAATATCCTCCTCTCACAGGATCTTGGAAACTGGTCCTCTCTATACCAAGCAAGGAGGCCTATGCAAGTACTTCCACAGTCACTTGTCAGCCTCATTTATTAGCTTGTAGCGAACCCTTCCCATGGATTTTTACATCCAAAACGAGCTTTCTTCTCAGTTTTTCCTCTCAATTCCAGAGTTGAACAATGCTCTCTTCTCTTTTAAACATCATTCTCTCTACTCAGATTCCTTGTAGATCCTCTTATGTCCCCAAATTACTTCCTTTCTTTCCTTCCTCAGCAAGGTTGCGTGGGTCTGAATCCCCAACTCGTGGTCATGCCTAGAAGCCTTAGATATGGGTAACCTTCCCCATCTCCTAATTAACTCTTGAGGAGAACTTCCAACTACCAGTTGCTAAGCACTCAACACACCCTAAAATGCCTATGTCAATTTTTCACTTTTTGGGTACCACTTAATCTTTGCACTGTCTGAATTCGATTTTCTTTTGAGAAATGTTTTGTCTTTTCTTGTTCTCTTAACACTCATTAGTTATTCAGGTTTGTTTAACTTTATGAAAATCCATAAATCAAAAGGGATTAACACTTAAAGAAGAAATCATCAGTCAAAACACTTAGCCCGATGTTCTTAAGATTCAACATCAGAAGGAATTAAGAGGTGAAAAATAATCACTCAGAAAACCTTAATCGCCGAGCATCGATCCTTACCAGTATCGACGAAATAAAATTTTGTTTCAGGACAAGTACCACATATGGACATCGTCGATAGCTGATCCCCTTCAACATCAGTAAAAGGCAAAGGGAGTAAACATTAAGGACGAAAGAAATGATATCATTGATAGCCGATACCCGACGCGCTTGTCGGAATCAGGGAAGACTGAATCACGATGAAAATTTAGACCATGCTAAAGAGTTTCCCCGACCACTGATTCCCGAAATGTTTCGGCATTGGGAGTTTTCGAAGAAGCTAATCCAAAGAAAAACACATGACAGGTTTATCCCTGATCACCGACCCATGATATATTTTTGGCATCGGTGAGCCCAGGTTTAGTTTAGAACTCACAACTTGAAGAAAGTCCCGACTCCAACTAATACACACGAATTAAGTCACCGGTCTTCAGCGCCACGTGTCTTTGCCATGTTGGAGAAACCGTATGGTCTAGATTAGCCCCGAGTCATTCTTGGTTACTTAGGTCCAATTCACACCTCCAAGTCAGTTTTTCCACGCCAACATCGGACGATGAAATCGATCGGTGTCGGAGGTTTTTCGCAGAAGAATATCAATGAAAATGTTCATGGCGCATCCCCAATCCCCGATACGCCCACTAAGAAAGAGACACGATGGGACATTTTAGCACTAGATACGATTAGATTCGGAGTATTTAAGAGACTAATTAATTCCAAATACTGCATTAGTTGTTGCTTCATGTGAGAATCAAAATGGTCGTTTGAAATTACCGATAGAGCACATCACCCTCCGCGCCTCCGCCATCAACCCACGATGAATTCAAGTTGTAGAGATTCGGCGGAAGATTTGTTTGAATTCCACTCATCACCCGAATTAATTGGTTGATACGACACGGTAAGTTCTTCCCCGTTTTAAATTCTCTTGAACCATTGTAAACGAAACCATTCAGCATGCAAAGGAGTTTCAAAGCATCCAGAGAAGCGAAATGATAAATTCAAAAGCAGTCGAGATCCCGTGAGTATCAAACAACCATGTTTAGCAAGCTTTACATGTATGTACTAATCTGTGGATTTTTCATGTCTACACTTCCCATATATATATTTTATCCAGTGTTTCTCTGTACGCAAGCTCTAAAATATTGATTTTTATTGCAGGAACAATGCCTCCAATAAATCCAACCACTAGGTGATCGTCGAGGGCGCCCAAGATAAAGAACCAGAGGTAGGAGAAGGCTCTTCTCCAGGGGCCGCAAAACAATTAGAATTTTCTCCAAGACCAGAAACAATTATTAAAACATCAAAAAAATAAGGTTTTCATTCAACCTCTAGCCTTTGGAGACACAGAGGCAAGCACAAGGACCAAGACGACACTCCCACATTGGGGAGAAATCTTCAATAAGATCAGTCGGGAGGAATTCCCAGAATACATCCCACACAGTGACCCAGATGTGAGAGTGCTCGACAACCAGGTATTCCCGAATATCCGACGGTCATACCTGCACATGGTATCAAGTAGAACCTCGGTGTTTCCCTGTATAGAACAACTGCAATGGCTCATCGACCAAACAAACAGACATAAGTGCTTGATGAACGACGACAATGGTGGGTGTGTCAGAGTTTTCCTTTCGGTGGAGGTCTAGAAGTATTACAATCTTAGAGACCCGGAGGAGCGACTGAACATTGATTTCGTCGTGAAATTCTATGAGTGCCATGACACCACCTGGGTAATAGCCTCATGGTGGCGAGAAGATAAGAAATACACCAACCAGAATTTCGGCTAGTACCAAACGACCAACCTAAGAGAACCATACATCTTCCTAATGGATCTCATCTACCGGTTGTATGGGGAGAAAGACTGCTCCATATTTTCAGAGGCGTGGATGCCTCTAGAGTACACAATAGCTATTTTCGGGAGCGGCTTCAATTGGGGAGCCATCATTTCCAAGCAGCTGAGCATCTTCATAGAAGAGGCTTAGACGCCTAAAGAAGGGGAGACTCCAACCTTCTACATGGCATCATACTTGTTGGATGTCAAGTGTGCCAAAAAAGTTTCGTCGGAATGAACCTAATCTAGCACATCGTAGAGCTCCCAATCCATGTATATTTCAATGTCTTATGGGAGAACAGGTATAAAAAATCCTACTCCCTCATCTGTGATGAATTCATCGCACACATTTATTTTATTATTTTCAAGAAAGAGTGTCCGAGACTATCAACTGGGACCAAAAAGGTGATATAAAAGGTCAGCCACTGGTATTTGGACAAATGTGATACCTACATTAGGGTATTTGGGGCCACTGGAGCACCTCATCTCCTACCAACACATGTCCCTGACTAGATTGTAGTGGGATATATATGCTACCAGACCATCCTGCAAGGTTACAATGCCACCCTGGTCAAGGATAAGAAGAAGGCGTTTATACCTTATGGATTCCATGTAGGCTTCTACCTAGTGAAAGACACCACTCAAGCCAAGCAGGAAGGGCTGAGCCAATTAGAATTCTGATTCTAGACCAGTCAATTTTGCAAGCATGACCCAAAGGTTCTATTCTTGAAACATGCTTCTTAAGTGTCGTCCTGCTGGCCATAGGCCCACGACAAACTTGAAGACAAAATATTCACAGAAAATGCCCAGGACTGGGACGAGGTGGTGGTAAGGATGGATGATCCCAAATTGCCCAAGTTCAGAGCCATGAGTCTAGAAAAACAAATGAAAACCATAGAAAAATCGGCTCTAGAGGCCCTCAGAGCCAGAGAAGAAATGATAGCAGTCGAAGCAGCAGTTCCCCAGGTAGCGACCGAAGCAGCAGAGATTCCCCAGGTAACCTCGATGCAAGGTAGAGGTTTCCCCATGACTCAGGACATGCAGGAGAGGTGTTTACTCATGATAGAACATGTGCAGTGGATAATTAATCAACTGCAAGATGACCCGAACCTCATAGGTATGACAAGGCTCCCTACCGACAATCCGGATGAAAGCCAGATGGGCCCAAGAGGCCCTGAATTCATAGACATTGATGAAATTATCGGGTTAGACGAACCTAAATTCACAACACCAATGGTCGGATCGCTGACAGGTGTGTCGACTCAACGAGAGATAGTTAGAACATCAGAGAGAGAAAGTGCGCCAAACCCCCTAAGCGAACTGATAAAAATATATGATGATGATGAGAGCCCAGAGATATCCCTTGTGACCCATGTACATATCGAAGAGGAAAAGGAGCCAGAGAAGACATCATCCCCAGCTCCCGACGCTCAAATTCGAGGGGTTCCACAGAACGAGAAAGAAGCCAAGAGTGTCCTAGAAACTGTACTTCCCAATGCACCGAAAACCCAAGCGGACAGTCCGAAGGATGAGCTAGGGATGGATGAACCAAAGGAAGGAGCTCCACAGTAGGAAATCGATGTATCAATGGCCGATGATCAAGTAAGTACCGAGCCTACCCCTGATGCCTCAATTCCAATCGGTACTCAAACCCCCAATGACTGACATACAGAAGTTGGGCCTTCAGAACACAGGGAGGAAGTTCAAGAACCCATCCGTGAACAAGTATATACTGTTGGGAGTCTGGGGAATATACTCACCTAGGGAGATCAGCAAATCCCCGAACCCATGGACAAAGTAGCCGACATACATGCCATCACTTATGATTGGAAAATGGAAGTTATCATCTAGAGAACCACCAAGAAGAGGAGGATCACTTTAGATCGCTCCATCCTCATCACTACGGAGGAAAACCTAATCAACACAAAGAATGCTAAAATGTCTAAATGTATCGGTACA
This sequence comes from Picea engelmannii, assembly GCA_009831015.1. NCBI lineage: Eukaryota > Viridiplantae > Streptophyta > Pinopsida > Pinales > Pinaceae > Picea > Picea engelmannii. The sequence goes on along the minus strand of ML780269.1, from coordinate 33,275 downwards.
GGGATGGAAATCACAGATGCCACCATGGACAGAGATAAAAGGGATGAAGAGGAGCTGACTATTTCTTTAAAGGAATTGGAAAATTTGTGCCACTTGGTGAAATATTACCAGGACAACACATGGGTCACGGTGTACCTAAGGAGAGAATTCAAGGAGGCCTACAACAAGTTTACATATGAATGACACCTATTTACTGCAAGGATATCCAAGCTGCAAGAAGACACCCTCATGGCGCTAGCCATGTGAAAATATATGGAGAGTTGGTACGAGAAGGCGCAACAAGACGTGGAAATAATCGACTATATCACCGCAGTGAAAAAGGGTCGAGATGCTAAAGAGAATGACATCCAGGTGCTAAGGAAAATCAACATCGACCGCATCAGGAAATCAGTCGAGTATTGGGTTAAAATGTCCCAAGAACCTCATCGAGAAATCCAAGAGAAATGGTCCAAGTGTGAGAAAAATTGGATCAAGATCAATCGATTGATGAAAGACATAGGAATCCCCAAGTTTGGCACACCCGATGAATTTTTCGACTTGCGTGACATAGTCAAGTCACACACCGAGCAAGATTCATCATGGGTCGAAGAAATAGAAAAGGTGACAGACACGGTGCCAGGTCAGGTGCGACAGTTTATGGAGCACCCGATCAAATCTCTGACTATGCTACAACAATTAAGTGCCAGTATAGTCAAGTATCGGGCACATGCGGTAGATATAAGAGAGATTCACTCTGCCACAATGGAACAACATAGATTCCCATATGCCAACACTTGCGAGGATCTATTCATCAAGTGGTCGGAGTACAATAAGAGTCACCCACTTAAGTGATATCCCGAGATGACTCTTAGAAAGACTGATAGAAGAAGACACCATCTGGTGATATTTTTTTACTTAGTTGCACTTTACCAGTTATTTTTAGTTAATAGTATGTTATAAATAGGAGAATCGACCTATTAGAAAAGGTTGATGGTTGTTGTAACGACCCTCATTTTTGGTTATGTTAAGAACTATTTCAGAGATGCCTTTAATTGAGAAGTCCTTTTGGGACCAGAGACAAGTTTGTGATTTTAATCAAATGCGTGTATGATTGGATGTGGAGAAGAATTATTTCTTATTTCATCTCATGAATGGATGTTGTAACGAGTAAGAGATACTAAATCTGTTGATAAGTTATCTGATTCAATGTTTTACAATTCTTGTCTTTAATGATGAAAATAAATCGTTGTGTTATTATGTGATTGATGATTAGAGTTGAGTGAATTATTTTACTTTCCATCATTCACCGCATACATGTTTTCTTCTGATAAATTGTTTTCCAGTCAATAATTTTAATACCCGCACGGTTAACGTATTAGTACTAGGCCTGTGGTAGATGATCGTTGTCTCCATGCTGGAGTAAAGGGTTATCCCAAGCTTAGCCTCTTCTTTAGTAGTTAAGTTTTTTCCCACTTTGTCTCTTGGTTGGTTTATACTAGCTTTATCTTATATCAGTCCTACCTAAGATAAAATACAAAAAGAGAATGTCTGAACTGAAGGAGAGAAGTCGTCACAAGAAAACGTAAAGCCCATCGATTATTTTGGCCGGATCGCAAGATCTGGAGAACCATTCCACTATTAAATGCTGGAGAGTCTAATTGGGCCTCGGTGGTAGGTATGTTTCTTTCTATTGAGTTAAAGGGGATTTAAGACCCCTCAAAAAAATAGGCGCTAGAGGGAGGGCTGGAAGAATGAATGGTTGAATAAATATTTCACATAATATTTTAGACAACATGTAGATTCAAAACAACCCACATGCATGGATAGTCATTCCCAAGACAACCCATACACACTGAGTAATCCATAAATGATTCACTCACCCTAGCACAAGGAATAACACATGTTCCCTGATATACCTTATGCTCTTCCTCGCGAGGAATTGAATCAATTCAGAAGAATCACAAGAGCATACGCCCGATAAATCAGTGTGTTGCCTTAGCTCCATTGCTTCCTCGAAGAAAAAAGTAAGCATATCAATGGCCAATACCCTTGACTAGGTTTTCATGCACACGATAGAAGACCTAATATATTTCTCCCTCACCAAAATCGAACATCCTCTCAATCTAATCCCCAAAACATTGGTCGGTAACTTCTTTGAGCCCAACGAGTTTTCGAAAGAAGAAGGGTTTAACTCAAGATCTAAAGACATGGAAGATAACAACAACCATGATGAAGAAAGGGGAAATACACCTCAGAAAAATCAACCTTGGTTGGCCAGAGATGATTTGGCCATCCCTGGACGAGTACATAACCTTCCCCGACACCCAGAGAAGTTACTCCCTAAATTTGACTCTGAAAGTTCAGGATTTCCTGAAGACCAGATCAACAAATTCATACTAGCTATTATACTGATGAATGTCCAACATGAAGACGTAGTTTGTAGGTTTTTCCCCTACACTTTTGAAAATTTGGCTTCCACGTGGTATTTTAACTTACCTGTAGGATCCATAACTAGTTGGATGAAGTTTCAAATGGACTTTTTAGATAGATTTGCAGAAGAAACTACTACAGGAGCTTTGATGGTCGAGTTGTTCGTCGCCACCATGAGTTCAAAGGAAAGGGTCAAAGACTTTAATCAAATATTTACCACCATCTTAAACAAATTCCACCCTGAAGCTAAACCTACTCAGGAGTTGCAAATCAAAGTATATGCTAATTCTCTCCCAGCTTCTGTTTCCATGTTTGTAAAGAGGGTTTCCAAACCAACCCTAACTGAGAATTTTTAATAAGCCAAAATGATAGAGTTCCAAATGAAGGGATGTAAAGAAGGCCAAGTCTCCTTAGTTAAGAAAGAATTTCAACCTCCTCCCAGGAGAGGACTATTGCTTGCTAGACCACCAAGGAAATAAACAGAACAAACTCCTGGAAAGCGGAGTGGGGACATAGAGGACCTACAACACATGGTAAAAAATCTATCAAACAAAATCATGGACATGAAGAGAAGTGCAGGGGAGGGAAACTAAGGCCAGAGGCCCTATAAACATTTCTTTAAAAGGAATCCACTGTTCAAAGCAATTGAACCTCCCCCAACCAACCTAAACATCGATCTGGGAAATGTAGCATCTGACTCTTTTTGCACTTATCACCAAGAGAATCACTCTGAAAGAGACTGCCCTCAATGGGTGCACGCCGTGAATTTGATGGCCAACCGGTTTCTAGATGAAGTCTCCCTGACTGAACAATCAAGCGAATCTAGTATGAATATTGTCGATCAGGAAGAAATTGCTCCACTAAAAGAAACAACCATGTTGATATGGGATCCTGACCTAGATATGCCTTCCGATGACCTATTTGAGGTTCAAGAACCACCTGCAGAAGTATTGGTTTTGAAAACATGAAGTAGGGGTCAACCTATCTCAAACGACCTTACTACAACCCAAATTTCGAGAGGGAGACCAGCTCCCGATCACTCGAAAGCACCTTTTGCTCCCGGAAGAAACCATATAAACATCCATACATGAGAATCACTTAAGATGGATTACAAAATAGTATAAGATTTGAAGAAGTTGAAGGCTAATATATTAGTTATGGACACATGTAGAATCCCTCAGCAAAAAGACTTCCTGTTACAAGCTTTGAAATCAGTAGAAAATCCTACGACAAGCACTGATCAGGGAAGAAATCTAACTCCGACATATCTAGGAAATAAATCAAATGTGAACGCCTGCTTTGAAGATAAAAAGGGAAAAACTTTTGTCCCACCGTTCCTTTTAACATTTGAAGTCTTCAACAGAAACCTCCATAACTGTTTGGTCGATTCAGGAGCATATTCTAATATTATGCCACTATCTTTTTGCAAAAAATTAAACACTATCCCCCTCAAAAGTGATAAACATGTAATACAACTAGACATAACTCAGGGGAAGGTCATGGGAGAACTCAAAGATGTAATGATCATAATAGAGACACATCCTAAATTTGTGCAAGTGATTGACATCATTGTAGTAGATATCCCAGAAGCTTATGCGTTATTATTAAGCCGAGATTGGTCTGAGAAGTTAAATGGATAATTTAGTACAGACCGGGCTCACCTTTGGCTGTCATTAAAAGGGCACACAAATATGATCATAATTAAAAGGGAAAGATATCTAAAACATATTGTCACTGATTTAGAAACCCCAAATGAACCCTCATCGTCAGATTTCCCTGTGCTAGGAAATTATTCATGTGATTCCTACTTCAGGAATTTCTACCCTCTCTCGTCTAATGTCCATCTTACTCAAAAATCCAAAATGATTTTTCGAGAGGAATTGTCGACGATGGCAGGGGAAACCCTCTTGTTCCAAGAACCTGCGTTAGAAATCAAAGAACAAAAAGAAGGGAAAGAGGAAGCTGATATATTTTTCCCACAAGTTTGGCCTTTATACTTTGATGGCTCTAAATCGCAAGAAGGGTCTAGGGCAGAGTGCATCCTCATTGATCCGAAAGGTAAACAAAATTTCCTATCTTGCAGACTAGAGTTCCAATGCACAAACAACATCGTCGAGTATGAAGCTCCAGCATAGGGGCTAAATAAATCCATAGACTTAAACGTCAAAGAATTGAAGGTTTTTGGAGATTCTGAAATCATCGTTAAACAAGTAAGGAACACTATACATTGCAATTCTCTGCACCTAAAGAATTACCGACAGGAAGTACAGAGGTTAATAGATCATTTTTAAGATTTCAATCTTATAGCGATTCCCAGAGAAAAGAAAATTCTTGTTGATTCACTGGCCACCGCTGCTTCAAGACTATCACCTCTAGAAGATTATGAAGCCTCTCGGTTTACTGATGAATTTCTCTATGAACAATCGATGCCCAACAATATTTCTAATTGGAAGGTATTTGAAGGAGATGAACATATCATAAATGTTTTGACTAACCAAGATAATTCTAGAGACTTGGCTATTGATGATGAAATATTCCAAGAACAATCAACAGAAACCAACCTTCATACAGATCAACCGACTGATAGATCAAAGTCTCACATGATACCGAAGGGGATAGCTAATTTAGAAAACCTTTTTGACCTAAAAGAAAGATTTAAGGGGTCAAAAAATGCGAAGATTGGTAGTTCAAGTCCATGCACGAAGCTATAAATCTTGAAACCATAGATAACCCAAAAACATGTAAACCTCAGTAAGACGATATCTAAAGAGGAAAGAAAGACTTATCTCAAAATTTTCAGACAATATCAAGATGTCTTTGCGTGGTCCTACCGAGATCTGAAAACTTATGATACATGTATCATTCATCACACTATCCCTTTAAATCCTGAAGTAAAACCCTTCCAACAAAATCTCTGGAAGTACCACCCATCCCTGGATCCTCTCATGTGTCAAGAGTTAAAGAAATTGTTATATGCCAAAATTATCTTCTAGGTTAGACACTTTGCATGGGTAGAAAATTTGGTTCCGGTAAGGAAAAAATATGGGGAGATCTGCATATGCATAGATTTTAGAAACCTTAACAGAGCTTCAGAAAAGGAAAACTAACTAGTCCCGCCAATGGAGCAACTCTTGCAGACCGTGTCTGGCTTTGGTATTTTCTCCTTGCTAGGCAGTTTCTCAGGTTAAAACCAGGTTCCAGTTTCATAAGAAGACCACTTGAAAACTACCTTCTGAACCAAGTGAGGAACCTTCACCTACAAATGCATGCCTTTTGGGTTAATCAACACAGGAGCGACCTTCTAGAGGGCCATGGATGTAGCATTTCGGGGACTAATCAACAAATGTGTAGTAGTCTATTTGGACGACGTGACTTTATATTTGAAGAATAGAGAAGATCACATCCAACATTTAACCTAGATTTTTGAAAGGTGCAGGAAATACGAGATATCCTTAAACCCTAAGAAGACTATTTTCAGTGTCGAGGAAGGTAAGTTGTTAGGCCACATTATATATTAAGAAGGCACTCGCATAGACCCAGAAGGGATTAAGTATATAGCTTATCTTCCATTACCTCACAACAAAAAGGATATGCAATCGTTCTTTGGAAAAATCAATTTTGTGAGGAAATTCACCCCCAATTTCGTGGAAACTATCAAACCCCTACAAAACATGATTCGTAAAGATGTTGAGTTTAAGTGGGATGATGAACGAAAGAAGGATTTCAACAATATTAAGACTACAATATCTCAAGCCCCAGTTCTGCGAAGTCTTGATTTTAACAAAGATTTATTCCTCTATACTTTCTCCTTTGACCAATCGTTAGCCACAGTATTAACTCAGATGGATGACGTAAAAAACGAAGCCCCGATATCGTTCATGATCACTAATATCGAAGGTGCTAAACTAAATTATCCTGCTATAGACAAGCAAGCTTATGTGGTTTACAAGGCAGTAAATCATTTCATATCTTACGTCCTCAAGAACCATACCAAAGTCATCATGCTTCACCCTACAGTCTGATCCTTATTTACTCAATAAGAGATGGGGGAAAGAAGAGGGAATTGGATGGAAGTAGTCCAAGAATTTGATCTAGATATAAAACCTACTAAATTGGTTAAAGGACAAGGGTTATGTAAACTGGCAGCCGAAGCTCAATACCAGGTAAATGAAGACCTTGGATGGGAGAATGAAATGGAATTATGGTGCGATGAAGCTTCATACATTTCCCCAGGACAAGAGTCTTGGTATGAGAAATTGACTTATCTCCTGCACCATCGGACTTGCCCAGAAAACCTAAACCCTAGGGAAAGGAGAGATATCAAGTTAACATATGCATAGTATCGTCTCATAAATTCAATACTCTTCCAAGTTAATTACGATGGGGTACTTTTAATATGCCTCAAACATGAAGATGCAAACAAAGTTCTGAAGGAGCTCCATTATGGCCCTGTCGATGGTAATTTTGCAGGAAACACCACCGCTCATAAGATACTGAGAGCTGGCTATTATTGGCCCACTTTGTTCAAAGATGCTCACACATACTCTAGAAACTGTAAAACTTGTCAAATAATTGTTGGGGGGGAGAAGAGAGCAGTTTTCCCACTCCAACCGGTGGTCGTTTCTAGGCCTTTTGAGCAATGGGTGCTAGATATCATAGGAGAAATTACACCAAGTTATTCAAAACAACATAGCTACATATTGACTGCCACCGATTATTTCACGAAATGGGAAGAGGTCATCCCTCTAACTCATGTAAACGAGAAGCTAGTAATCCAATTCATAGAACAACAATTAATCACAAGGTTCAATGCCCCTTCCGTCCTTGTTTTTGATAATGTAGGTTACTTTTCTTCCACCCTATTAACGGAGTTTTCTCTAGACAAAGGAATCATAATTAGATACTCTGCAAATTATTATCCACAAGGAAACCAAGTGGCATAATCAACTAATAAGAACCTAGTGAGGATATTGAAGAAAACAATTGCACGCAACCAAAGGAATTGGCATAATCTACTCCATAACGCTTTATGGGAAGATAGAGTTACACCCAATGAATCTATAGGGAATTCACCATACTTTCTAGTATACGGATAGGAATCCATTCTCCTGAACGAGCTATATCTTCCATCTCTTCAGCTTGCTCAGGATTCCAGAGGGAAACCATCATCAATCTTACAACAAAGACTTGACACCTTGATCATGTTAGAAGAAGAAAGGGAAAAACATAAATCAAAGTTCATGACCCACTAGAAGATAGTTAAAAGGTGGTTTGACAAGTATAAGGCTAAAGAGAATAATTTTGAAATAGGGGACTTAGTCCTAAAGTGGGATACTAAAGAGAATAATTTTGAATTAGGGGACTTAGTCCTAAAGTGGGATAGAGCAAATGAGCCTAAAGGAAAACATTCTAAGTTTCATAACCTATGGCTCAGACCTTTCCAAGTGGTCGAGAAGATTGGGTTAGGAACATATCGACTGCAAAATCTGAGGGGGGAACCTGACGTTCTCCCAGTGAATGGCCAAGCCCTAAAACAATATTTTCATTAAAATAATAATAATAATAATAATATTTTTGTCTATTTTAGATGCGTCGATTTATCGTTTTTGCATTTATACATTTTTTTTTATCTTTTGTGATTGTGCTTCTGAGATTTTGAAAGATTGTGTTTATCAATACAATGGTTGACCTCAAATAATGTGACATGGAGAACTCTCTTCCTAACTCGTCGCTCAAATACAAACATAAGAAACATTGAGGAACCTGCGGTTGTTTTAAGGGATTCTCTATCTAATCTGCATAGATGAACAACTTTGGAGAAATGCAGAAGTGTCTGCTTAGTGTTTTGGTAAAACCTTAAGGGAAATATGGTAAGTCGGAAAGGACTACATGCACCTCAGAGAGAGAGCTAGTGAGTTTCACCTTAACCACCTCATATTTTTGCAAATAACAAACGTCCTCCTCTCCCGCTCTCTCAGGGCATTCTGCAGAAATAAAAGTCAACTATATCAAATAAGAGCACAATAGGAGAGGGTATGCAGATATCTCCGTCGGGGCTATGGACACTCGCTGGCAGCAGAGCAAGGTCCGTGACATCGGGGTGACTCCACCGGGGCTATGGATGCTCGCTGGCAGTGAAGCAACACCGTAGAAAATGAATAAGGGTAACTAAAAGGCCTAGTGCCATTGAATGATTTACTAGACACTTGTCAAAAGAGGGCGTGAGTCAAGGTTATAGGAAAATAAGGTGGAATAAAGGTTAAAAATCCCCACAGTCAAGCCTAGATGCATCAACTGGGGAAATTCCAAATGCAAGGGTAAAATAAGCTCTAATGAAAACCAGTTAAATTCCTAATCCATTTTTGCATCTGTCGAGCCCGAGGAAGGAACAATTTTTCTACTTTCACCCAGTAAGTCACCATTTGTTGAGCACTCAACACACCCTAAAAAGCCTATGTCAATTTTTCACTTTTTGGGTACCACTTAATCTTTGCACTGTCTGAATTCGATTTTATTTTGAGAAATGTTTTGTCTTTGCTTGTTCTCTTATCGCTCATTATTTATTCAGGTTTGTTTAACTTTATGAAACTCCATTAATTAAAAGGGATTAACACTTAAATAAGGAATCATCAGTAAAAACACTTAGCCCGATGCACTCAATATTCAACATCGAAAGGAACTAAGAGGTGAAAAAGAATCACTTGGAAAACCTCAATCGTTGAGCACCGATATTCACCGGTATCGATGAAAGAAAGTTTTGTTTCACAACAAGTACCACATATGAACATCGCTGATAGCCGATCCCCTTCGACATCGGTAAAAGGAAAAGGGAATAAACGTTAAGGAAGAAAGAAATGATATCACCGATAGTCGATTCCCAATGCGCTTGTCAGAATTGGGGAAGACCGAATCATGACGAACATTTCGACCATGCTAAAGAGTTTTCCACGATCATCGATTCCTGTAGTATTTCAGCATTGGTAGTTTTTGAAGAAGCTAATCCAAAGAAAATCATGTTATAGTTTTATCCCCGATCGCTGACCCCCAATATCTTTTTGGCATCGGCGAGCCCGGGATTAGTTTAGAATGCACAACTTGAAGAAAGTCTTGACTCCAACTAATACATGTGAATTAAGTCACCAGTCTTCAACACCACGTGTCTTTGCTAGATTTGAGAAACCGTACGGTCTAGATTATCCCCAAGTCATTCTTGGTTCCTTAGGTCCAAGTCACACCTTCGAGTCAGTTTTTCCATGCCAACACCAGATGATGAAATCGATCGGTGTTGGAGTTTTTTTTCTAAAGGATATCAACGAAAACGTTCATGGCGCATCCTCGATCTGCCCACTGATAAAGTGACACGATGGGATGTTTTAGCGCTAGATACGATTAGGTTTGAAGCATTTAAGAGACTAATTAATTCCAAATCTTGCATTAATTGTTGCTTCATGTGCGAATCAAAATGGCCATTTGAAATTACTGATAGACCACATCACCCTTCGTGCCTCCGTTGTTAACCCATGATGAATTAAATTTGTAGATATTTGGTGGCAGATTTGTTTGAATTCCACTCGTCGCCCGAATTAATTAGTCAATACGACATGGTAAGTTCTTCCCCATTTCAAATTTGCTTGAGCCATTGTAAATGAAACCGTTATGCGTGCAAAGGAGTTTTAGAGCATCCAGAGAAGTGAAACGAGCAATTCAAAAGAAACTGAGATCCCATGAGTATCAAACAACCAGGTTTGGCAAGCTTTACAAGTATGTACCAGTCTATGGATTTTTCATGTCTACACTTCATATATATATATATATATATATATATATATATATATATATATATATATATATATATTATCCAGTGTTTCTCTGTACACAGGCTCTAAAGGATTGATTTCAATTGCAGGAACAATCCCTCCAATAAATCCAACCACTAGGCAATCATCGAGGGCACCCAAGCTAAAAGAACCCGAGGTAGGAGAAGGCTCTTCTCCGGGGGCCGCAAAACAATAAGAATTTTCTCCAATACCAAAACCAGTTATTAAAACATCAACAAAGAAGGTTTTCATTCAACCTCTAGCCTTTGGAGACACAGAGGCAAGCACAGGGACCAAGATGACACTCCCACATTGGGGAGAACTCTTCAAGAAGATAAACCAGGAGGAATTCTTGGAATACATCCCACACAGTGACCCAGATGTGAGAGCGCTCGATGACCAGGTATTCCCGAATATCCGACAGTCGTACCTGCACATGGTAGCAAGTAGAACCCCAATGTTTCCTTGTATAGAACTGTTGCAATGGCTCATCGACCACACAGACACACAAAATTGCTTAATCAACGATGACAATGGTGGGTGTGTCTAAGTTTCCCTTCCGATGGAGGTCCAAAAGTATTATAAGCTTAGAGACCAGGAGGAGCGATTGAACATTGATTTCGTTGTGAAATTATATGAGTGCCATGACACCAACAGGGTAATGGCCTCATGGTGGCGAGAAGATAAGAAATACATCAACGAGACTTTCGGCTGGTACTAAACGACCAACCTAAGAGAACCATACATCTTCCTAATGGCTCTCATCTGCCAGTTGTATGGGGAGAAAGAATTCTCCAAATTTTTGGAGGCATGGATGCCTCTAGCGTACACAGTAGGTATTTCTAGGAGTGGCTTCAACTGGGGAGCCATCATTTCCAAGCAGTAGAGCATCTACATACAATAGGATCAGATGCCAAAAGAAGGGGAGACTCCAACTTTCTAGATGGAATCATACTTGTTGGATGTCATGTGTGCCAGAAATGTCTTCATCGACTTGAACCTAAGTTGGCACGTCACAGAGCTCCCAGTCCATCTATATTTTAGTGTCTTATGGGAGAACATGTATAAAAATTCTTACTCCCTCATCTGTGATGAATTCATCGCACACATTTATTTTATTCTTTTCAAGAAAGAGTGTCTAATACTATCGGTTGCGGCCAAAAAGGTGATATCAAAGGCCGACCACTAGTATCTGGATGAACGTGATACCTAGATTAGGGTATTTGGGGCCACCGGAGCACCTCATATCCTACCAGCACATGTCCCTGACCGGCTCTTAGTGGGAGAGATATGCTACCAAACCATACTACAAGGTTACAACACCACCCTGGTCAAGGATAAGAAGCAGGCATTTATACCTTATGGATTCCATGTAGGCTTATACCTAGTGAAAGACACCGCTCAAGCCAAGTAGGAAGGGATGATCCAATTAGAATTATGATTCTAGACTGGTCAATTCCGCAAGAACAACCCAAAGGGTCTAGTCTTGAAACATGATTCTCAAGTGTCCTCTTGCTGGCCATTTGCCCACGACAAATTTGAAGACAAAATCTTCATAGAAAATGCCTTGGAGTGGGATGAAGTGGCGGCAAGGATGGTTGATCCAAAAATGAACAAGTTCAGAGTCATGAGTCTGGACGAAAAAATGACAACCACAAAAAAATCAGCTCAAGAATCCCTCAGAGATAGAGAATAAATGATAGCAGTCGAAGCAACAATTCCCCAGGTAGCGGCCAAAGCAGCAGAGATTCCCCAGGTAGCCCCGGTGCAAGGTAGAGGTTTCCCCATTACTCAAGATGTGTGGGAGAGGGGGTTACTCACAATAGAACAGACGCAATGGATAATTGATCATCTACAAGATGACCCGGACCTCATAGGTATGACAAGGCTCCCTATCGACAACCCTAATGAAATCCAGACGGACCCAAGCGACCTTGAATTCATAGACATTGATGAAATTAATGGGTTAGATGACCCTGAATTCACAACGCTATTGGTTGGATCGTCGATAGGTGTGTCGACTCAGCCAAAGATAGTCAGAACATCAGGGAGAACAAGTGCACCAAACCCCCTAAGCGAAATGATAAAAATATATGATGATGATGAGAGCCTAGAGGTATCCCTTGTGACCCATGTACATATCGAAGATGAAAAGGAGACAGATAAGACATCTTTCCCAGCTCTTGACACTCAAATTCAAGGGGTTCTACAGAACGAGAAAGAACCTGAGAGTGTCCTAGACACTGAGTTTCCCAATGCACTAGAAACCCAAGCGAACAGTCTGAAGGATGATATAGGAATGGACGAACCAAAGGAAGGAGCTCCATAGCAGGAAATCGACGTCTCAATGGTAGATGATCAAGTAAGTATCGATCCTACCCCCGATGCCTTAATTTCAATCGGTACTCAAACCCCCGATGAGCGACAAACATAAGTCAGGCCTTCAGAACACAGGGAGGAAGTTCAAGAACCCAACCCTGAACAAGTATATACCATTGGGAGTTTGGGAAATATACTCACCTTGGGAGATCAATAAATCCCCAAACCCATGGACAAAGTAGCCGACATACATGCCATCGCTTATGATTGGAAAATGAAGTCTATCGTCTAGAGAACCAGCAAGAAGAGGAGGATCACTTTAGATCACTCCATTCTGATCACTATGGAGGAAAACCTGTTCAACGCATAACATGCTAAAACGTCCAAACTTATCGGCGCAGGGATGGAAATCACAGATGCCACCCTGGACAAAGCTAAAAGGGATAAAGAGGAGTTGGTTGTTTCTTTAAAGGAATTGGAACATTTGCGCTACTTGGAGAAATATTACCAGGGCACCACACAGGCCGCAGTGTACCTAAGGAGCGAATTCAAGGAGGCCTACAACAAGTTTATAGATGAACGCCACCTATTTACTGCAAGGATAGTTGAGTTGCAAGAAGACACCCTCATGGTGTTATCCACGTGCAAATATATGGACAGGTGGTACGACAAGGCACAAAAAGTTGTGGAAAGAATTGACTATATCAGTGCGGTGCAAAAGGGTCAAAATGCCGAAGAGCACGACATTCAGGTGCTAAGGGAAAGCATCATCGACTACATCAGGAAATCGACCGAGTATTGGGTTAAAATTTCATGGGAACCTCATCGATAAATCCAAGAGAAATGGGCCAAGTGCGAGAAAAACTGGATCAAGATCAATCGGGTGATGAAATACATCGGACTCCTAGAGTTTGGCACACTCGATGACTTTGCCAACTTTCACGACATAGTCAAGTCGCACACCGAGCAAGACTCATCATGGGCCGAAGAAATATCAAATTTGATAGACACAACACCAGGTCAGGTGCGACAGTTTATGGAGCACCCGATCAAAGCTCGGGCTATGTTACAACAGTTAAGTGCTAATATAGTCAAGTATCGAGAACATGCAGTAGAGATAAGAGAGATTCACTCGGCCCCAATGGAACAACATATATTATTGTACGTCAACACCTGCGAGGATATGTTCATCAAGTGGTCAGAGTACGAGAAGAGTCACCAACTTAAGTGATATTCTGAGATGAATATTAGAAAGACTGATAGAAGAAGATGCCATCTGGCGAGTTTTTTTTTACTTAGTTTCACTTTACCAATTATTTTTAGTTAATAGTATGTTATAAATAGGATAATCGACCTATTATAAAAGGTTGATGGTTGTTGTAATGACCCTCATTTTTTGTTATGTTAAGAACTATTCCGGAGCTCCCTTTAATTGAGAAGTCATTTTGGGAACAGAGACAAGTTTGTGATTTTCATCAAATGTGTGTATGATTGGATGTGGAGAAGAATTATTTATTATTTCATCTCATGAATGGATGTTGTAACGAGTGAGAGCTACTAAATTTGTTGATAAGTTATCTGATTCAATTTTTTACAGTTCTTGTCTTTAATGATGAAAATAAATCGTTGTGTTATTATGTGATTGATGATTAGATTTGAGTGAATTATTTTACTTTCCATCATTCATCGCATACATGTTTTCTTCTAATAAATTGTATCTCAGACAGTAATTGTAATACCCGCACGATTAACGTATTAGTACTAGGCATGTGGTAGACGATCGTTGTCTGCATGTGGGAGTAAAGGGTTATCCCAAGCTCAACCTCTTCTCTAGTAATTAAGTTTGTTCCCACTTTGTCACTTGGTTGGTTTATATCGGCTTTATCTTATATCAGTCCTACCTAAGAGAAAATACAAAAAGAGAACGCATGAATCGAAGGAGAGAAGCCTTTACAAGAAAACGTAAAGCCAATCGATTATTTTGGCTGGATCGCAAGATCTAGAGAACCATTCCACTATTAAACATTGTAGAGTCTAATTGGGCCTCGATGGAGGGTTTGGTTCTTATTGTTGAGTTAAAGGGGATTTAAGACCCCTCAACTCCAGCCTGACTGGTAATTCATTTCTAGGTCAGAGGATTGTTGAGCAATTACATCCAGTAAGTACTGGCTTGGTGAGGGTCATCTCAACCATTCTTGGTTTCCCTCACCATCTCTCTCATAGCATACATGGTCTATCTTGGAAAAATCCTCCCTTTCAGCAATTGTGCAACACATATTCATTTTCTATTAATAACAGAAAACACATACATTGACCCTTTTATACAATGGTTCATCAAATCAAACATTCACACATAACTGGTCCACCATAGTCTCTTGGCCAATTATGGTTGTATTTACAAAATGGGGGAAACAAAGGTATTACAAAAGTGAAGATTATATACTTCAAATTTAATATAATGCATGAAACATAGGGAGTTTTGTGGATAAATGGCAATATGGGTGCATGTATTTTGACCGAATTCTTGTAAATATAAGAACTTAACGACAGGTACTAACTTAGATGAAGTGTTTGGTGTCTGCACAATATTTATGAAACCACTGCCTTTTACTTTGATTTATCGCCTTGAAAGACACATGCAATACACTTTTCCATATGTAACGAAGAAGTGGCATACAACAAGATACCAACCAAATCTTCCATTGAATATGTGTCTTTGTCACGGAAAAAAATTCGACTGCCTAAAATTCAATACATAAAAAATTCGGGAGTATACATCTTATAAATACTCAAATATACTATTTTTTCAAAATTTTAGAAAATCTGAATGGATAATCATTATATTCAAAACCTAAAAAACCCTCAAAATTTATTTTCATTCATGTTATAAATGATACAAATGGAATTAGATACTACAACAAAGAGCATAGTTTTACATGAGAATGACAATTTGTTATATATATGAAAATTTTTGGCCAATTCGAGTGAAGTTGGTAACTATGTGACATACAAAAGTAAACCAACCAAATCCTTTAACATTTAAAAAAATCTTGGAAGATGTGGTAGAGAAGTGAAATACAACAGAAACCAACCAAATCCTTGAATGTCTAAAAAATTATTGGAAGACGTAGATTCAACAACAGCTGGGTGTTTTCCTTTTCCAAGTGGTTGGTGGTTTGAAACATGTGGCCTCTTTTGTGACGCGATGGGAGAAGTATCCTCTCGAGGATGTGATGTGGCGAGGTGCTTATCCTACTTCTTCAAAGTGTGTGGATTATACTATTGTTGTATCTCTCTGGGATTTCTGTACGTCCTTCATCTCGCATACCTCTGCTTAACCGATCAATCTTCAAACACAATTCTTTCAAGGATGATTCCTTCCACATTTAACATGATGTCTGGAACATCCGTGGTCGTTCCTCATGTTAGTGGAACTATTGCAGTTGTAAAATCTATTAATCCTACATGGAGCATCATTGCTATCAGATCGACCCTTATGACAACATGTACTTATCAGGTTTTATCCTTGAAATGCATATGCAATGAAAATACTAGATCGAGAAACACCTAGAGATTTTTATATTGACCAATGATTTAGATGTATTTGGCATGCCATTTGATTTTGGAGACGGATAAATAAATCCAATCAGGGCTATGCAACTAGGACTTGTATGCGAAGCATCAATCGATGATTACTTCAGCTTCTTATGTAATTACAGTCTTGATTCACATAATGTTAATATCATCGTTGGAATGAAAGCTATAAGTGCCAATCTCGCAAGAGGATAAGGCGTAAGGTAGAAGTGATTGGGGGGAAGACGCGAGGGGAACTCTGGCATTACGTAGAGTGAGTGATAGCAGAGAGGAAGGATTGCAACCTTCGCTCCTGGTCACTGGCAGACAGAGAGACGCAGTCTCGCAACATCGTGGTCTCAGCTCGGGGGTGGCTGGTGGTAAATCCGCTGGGAGTCGCTAAGCCTACGGTTGGGTGGAAATGAGCACCCCTCTCAGCAGTTACTTAACCCTGATGTTGTTTCTGATAAGTGTTTTTCCTCTGGCACCTTGAAATATGTGTATTTTGATAACTATGCTCATAAGCTGCGAAACTGTGAATGTTTTCATTATAAGAATGATTGTATGATGTTTGATCAGTACTAGTAGTTGTATATGCTTATAACAGAAAAACCACACATGGCTTATGTTGATAAATGAATTTAATTATGCTTAAGTTGAACCAAGTCAGACTTCCAGCCCATTCTCGGGAAGTTGTTTCCCCTTATCTGTCTCCAGGGATGCCCCAGAATAGATCTCTTCACAGAGATTCCCTCCTCGAGAAGGTTTACCAAGAACCTGGAAAAATGACTTGAATGGGCAAGTCTTAATAACCCTGTACAAGGAGGAATGACCCTCTTAAAATTCCGAGGTAGCAACGTAGGGATAAGCAACGAATCGACGGATGAGATTCTGTCGGAAGACCCAGGGTCATTCACAACCGTTAGATTGACGAAAGAAACAAGGGCGTTACATACCTTGCCCCTTTTCCCTCTATCTTCGTGAATAGTGAGAAAATCGGGATCATAGACCCCCAAGGTCCATGAGGACATTTGGACCATTGATCTTTCCACATCCACGAAGTAGTGGAAGAATGCGTGAGGTGGGACAGATCTGAGCCGTTAGATCTTAGCTAGAAACACCCGACAGTCGTTGGATCCGTTAAGAGATGCATGAGGGTTAAACCATCATGAACAGTAGGGGTAAAATCCCGACGAGAGGGTTGACACATCGGGATATCGGTACTCGAGATATCAGAATTCTCGAGGTCGAGAAAGTTGGGGCATTTCAAGTCCCGAAACAACGAAATGGTCTGGACCGTCCGTTTGTGCAGACACGTGGCGGAAATCGAGAGCCCGTCGGTATATCGGCCATCGGGTGTTTGAGTTGACAGAGAATTTCTGTCATTGGGGTATCAAAAAATCCAAAACCACGAGATTGGATTAGGGTCGTCTATCATTCGGAACACGTGGCGGATATCCAGACCATCGAGGAAGTCCCGATAGAAAAGTCAATAGGTGCATCGGGGTTCGGCATTTCGCGAGTCCTGAGGACAAGACTTCTGGAGCATCAGAAGTCGCAAAATCACGAGAGACGATCCGGACCGTCCATCTTGGGGAGGACGTGTGGAGGATATCAGAGAATTCGGGAGGTTTCCCGAAAAGAAAGTTGTCCATCGGCATTTCGGGAGTCGGGAAATCGAGAATCCCATGGACAAGAAGTCCTTGCAATTCGGAATCGCGAAGTCTGAAATTCCGACAAGGAAGGGAAAGCTCCATCGTGGGGGGGGTAGCTGTTAGCATAGCGGAGAATCGGGATTCGAGAGATCGACAGTCCCAAGAACAAATGCATTTCGGCATTTGAAACCCCGAAGTCCCGATAGAAATCAGGGACCGTTGGTTTCATGGGCGATCACAGTCGTTGATCGCACTAAAGGCAAAAAGGGGTTGTTAACTGACGTCATATTGGGAATCGGAGGATCACGAGTCCTAAGGACAAATGCATTTCGGCATTGAAAAGTCCAAAACCCCGAAAGGAGATAAGGCTGCGGTCTTGTGAAATAGTGGTCCTATGGGCCAGGAGTTTAGCCAGGAGGGCTAGCGCGTAAAGGGGCGCATCGGAAAATCGAAGATTGGGAGTTCGAGAGAACATGAACTCTTGTCAGCGGGAATCACGAAAACCCGAAACCCGAAATTATCATCGTGGAAATGTCACAGGCGCGTGAAGAAGAGCCCGTGACAGGGAAATAATGACCTATGGATCGGGTTTGGCAGTTTGCTGCTGCGAGCTTCAGGGATTCTCATTGTTGAGAAATCAACGAAAAAGTTTGATTTTAGGTAGTGGGTATGTGACAAAGTGGTATCAGAGCATGGTTACAACACTTGTCCTGCTTCGGCTCAGGCACGAGCCATGTTAGAAGATATTGTTATTTGTGTTTCTCTTTAAGGAGAAGGATTGCAGAATGAAACTATAATTTGGAAATTTCTATAACCCCTCTGTTAAAATGGTAACTACTCTCATAGGAGTAGGGGTGCACTGATCATTATTACTGATAAGATCTGAGTGCAAATGACAGAGGTGGAATAAATTGTGCTATGAAGCTGCACAAGCCGGACAAGGGACATGAAATGAGTTGTTCTATTTTAGTGTAACGATGACTACCTACTAAAACAGGTAGAGTCTCTTGCGAATAAGATGGCTGGTTAGGTAAGGGTTAATACCCAAAGGAAGAACCCCTTCATGATTTGGGAAATCTGGTAAGGACTGGTAGGATCCTTAGAAAGTCATGACCACTGTATTATTAAGAGACTAAACCCTGAGCATATAATTCCTCATGATTGAGAGGACTAGTGAACGTATGTAGGGTCAGAATTACCTAACCTATAATGGTTAGAATCGATAGTGAGGATAACCCGTTTGAGAAGTCCTTTGGGACTATTGCTAATTCCCAAGAGTGACTCTTGTTGGTCGTTTCCATAAAGAGAGGGTAACACCCGTATGAGTTAGGACTATGAGATTAGCCCTGTAAGTAACTTAAAAATCTCAGAAGATATAGTAGGAGAAATCCTTTAGAAAAGAATTTTGAAGATTGGGTGGGATCTAGAGTTAAGATCCATTCAGAATGAACCGAAATGTTTCGGGTTGTTCGATCTCGGGAAGTAGCACACTAGTTAGTTGCGAGGAGATATCGGAATTTCGCAATTCCGGAGATCGAAGGATTCGAGGTTCTCCATAATAGAAGTCCCGCAGTCGTCAAATGCGAAATCGCGACATAATCACAACCGTCGGTTGGAGAGCCGTTGGTGACCGTTAGACCTAATTAATCAGCGAGGAAGATAAGGTTGATAACCTCTCATCACTCATAAGCCGAGGAGGAATAATATTCGTTAGATTGGAATCAACGAGAGTCGTTGATCTAGAGCTTCGAGGTTTCGTCTATGGGAAAATGGAAGCGTAGACTTCCCAAAGTCGCGCCAGGTAAATCACTGATTTGATCAGGTCCGTTGATTGCCAGAGAGATCTGGACCATGGGATCCAGATTGTCGGGCCCACATAGATTAGAAGTTTGGGAAACGGTGGAACGTTGTCCACGGATTCACCGAAATACGGGATCCTGACGCGTGTCTGAGAATTGACCCCAGGTTCCGAGCGAAGGGTCATGTGGATGAAAGAGCCAAGAAAACCTTAGCCTCGGTCTTTCGGGTTTTCGGATTTCGAGAATCAAGGAAACAAAAATTCCTTGCAATGGGAATTCTTAAAAATCGCGAAATGTGAAGCGCCTTTTTTTTTCGGATCGTGGTCACCACCGATGGTCGCATGAGGAGAGGGTGTAAACCAGTATAATGAGTAGTGCATGAGTTCAATGCACCGAGGAGCTTCCTATTAAGAAGCCTGGTAATCATACCAGTAAGGTATGAATGGTATATAAAACATGCAAGTAATGAACATGTATGATGTAAGAGTATAAATATACTAAAGGCCCAACATGATGGCCCTGATGAGTGAAACGTGAGGCAAGACTTACACTTGCCAAAATTGAATGAATACCATGGATGCATGGTTGAATCCGTTCTGAAGAGTCGTGAACAATTTGTCTTGAAGGATAGCTTAAAGGGAATGTACTCCATATCCCCAGGAAAAATCCAGTACAATTAAATGAAAGAGTAAACGAGCAAGGATGCTCTGTTGTCATGATAAGAGGCAAATGTTTATGCCTTTGCAGATCACAATGAGAAGGATTGTGAATAAATCCTGAGATGACTAATTTTAAAATTGGAAATGTATGTAGGCTATGAAATATAACTATGATAGCTACATGAAGGCTTAGTATTAGGAAAGTGGTTAAGTACATCATAGATGTAAGTTAACAAAGATGCATGTTTATATTCCTTAAGGGAATATTTGGTAGACCACTAA
>ML780269.1:0-11949 GCA_009831015.1 Picea engelmannii | reverse complement strand
TATATATATATATATATATACATGGAGAATCTAACAATTTGTTTGGTTGATTGAGGAATGAATTGCAGGAAACAGAGGGTCATGGATATGGCAGTAAGGTAAGCCCATAGGAAAGATCGATTGCCTGCTGAGCCAAACTGCAATAATGGTATTTCCTTTTGAGGAAGTAATTTAATCATTAAAGTATGCACAATTATAAGATTGTTATGACGATGTGGTAAAGGTGCAATAAAATGTATATGCATGGAAAAGCTAACAAGTTGTTTGGTCGATTGAAGTTGAAAGTGAAGGAAGCAAAAGGGGTCTTGGATATGGCAGCATTGTAAGCCCATAATGAAGTCCAATTGCCTGCTGAGCCAAACCATTATGGGAAGGAAAGTCCCATAATTATGAATTTGGTTCCTGTGCGGAAAAAATATCAAAAAAAAAGATTGTGAGAATGGACAAATCTGTGGGTGACAGGTTTGCAAATAAAATTTTGAAAGTTAGAATTGATAATGATGTCTCATGAATCTTGTATACCTGTGATACAGGTGAGAAGAAAAGACATGTTCAGAAAGGAACAATTGAAGGCTGTCAAAACTGAAGGTGATGAACATGACAACTACTGAGCCATGAAAACCCTTTGATGAGTCATGATCGCCTGAAATAAAATTGTGTTGAGGTAACACCAGCCGGAGGGATGCCTCGACAGAGCAAGTCTGAGGGACGCCTCCACTGTAAGACTCGATAGAGCCTCTAAAATTCTTCCTATGCGAGAAAACCTTGGCAGGGAAATATGGATCGCTCGAGGGACTGTATAACAGTGAAGGGGATGCCTGAGCCTGGGCCTGGAGGGTGAGTGACCGTAAGGAAGAGGAGACCTTAATAATTATTGAAAACTATTGGGATAATGCACACAGTGGGTAGTTTCCAGTGCGGGGAAAAACCTTGGAAAGAAAGATGAAATTATGATGGCTTTTGTGAGCTATTGAATTGGAATTTTGCATCCTATGGGTACGTCAAGGAGGACGATGAGAATGGATAACAAAATTACCATGTGGATACAGATCCATAAACTGTACAGATAAGTATTGTGCTAAGAATATGGAATTTTCTTTTTTTTTCTTTGAAATTTGAACATCAATAAGATGTTTTTGCACAAAATTGTGAATTAATGTGCTTGTTGTCCAGGAATTATTGAAGGAAGATGACGAAGATCAAGACTTCTGAAGTGGTCCAATAAGAAAGGCATGACATGTGTTTTAAGAAAGAACATCGAGGATGGTGTTCCTATAAGGGGGAGGGAATTGTAACACCCTGTTTCCCCCAAATTTGTAATTAATCCTAATATAGGAATTACCATGCTAAAGCATGATGAAAATGTGAATGTATGATGTGAATGGACCTTATGAAGAAGGTCGATGAATGTAAATAACATTATGAAGCTATATTGCAGAACGACTGAGAGGGGTGTGCTGAAACAGAGACCACGATGGCGGTGGAGGGCACCTGGGAAGGTGGCGTTAACTTCCACCGAGAATTAACACCGTATTTGGACTCCACTGGCCCGGAGAACCAAAAGCGGCTCGCTGGCCCCAAATTTAATGTCTCGCAGGCTGGTAGGCGGATGGCTTAATGAGGGATGGGATGGTGAACCACCCATCCATAGAGCCGTTAGGCCTGACCAGACGCGAGGATAATCGCACCACACACAACCTCGCAAGAGGATAAGGCGTAAGGTAGAAGCGATTGGGGGGAAGATGTGAGGGGAACTATGGCATTACGCAGAGTGAGTGATAGCAGAGAGGAAGGATTGCAACCTTCACTCCTGGTCACTGGCAGATAGAGAGACGTAGTCTCGCAACATTGTGGTCTCAGCTCGGGGGTGGCTGGTGGTAAATCCACTGGGAGTCGCTAAGCCTACGGTTGGGTGGAAACGAGCACCCCTCTCAGAAGTTACTTAACCCTGGTGTTGTTTCTGATAAGTGTTCTGCCTCTAGCACCTTGAAATATGTGTATTTTGATAACTATGCTCATAAGCTGCAAAACTGTGAATGTTTTCATTATAAGAATGACTGTATGATGTTTGATCAGTACTAGTAGTTGTATATGCTTATAACAGAAAAACCACGCATGGCTTATGTTGATAAATGAATTTAATTATGCTTAAGTTGAACCAAGTCAGACTTCTAGCCCGTTCTCGGGAAGTTGTTTCCCCTTATCTGTCTCCGGGGATGCCCCGGAATAGATCTCTTCACAGAGATTCCCTCCTTGGGAAGGTTTACCAAGAACCTAGAAAAAGGACTTGAATGGGCAAGTCTTAATAACCCTGTACGAGGAGGAATGAACCTCTTAAAATTCCAAGGTAGCAACGTAGGGATAAGCAATGAATCGACGGATGAGATTTCGTCGAAAGACCCAGGGTCATTCACAACCGTTAGATTGACGAAAGAAACAAGGGCGTTACATACCTTGCCCATTTTCCCTCTATCTTTGTGAATAGCGAGGAAATTAGGATCGTAGACCCCCAAGGTCCATGGGGACATTTGGACCATTGATCTTTCCACATCCATGAAGTAGTGGAAGAATGTGCGAGGTGGGACAGATCTGAGCCGTTAGATCTTAGCTAGAAAAACCCGACAACCGTTGGATCCATTAAGAGATGCATGAGGGTTAAACCATCGTGAACAGTAGGGGTAAAATCCCGAAGAGAGGGTTGACACATCGGGATATCGGCACTCGGGATATCGAAATTCTCGAGGTCGAGAAGGTCGGGGCATTTCAAGTCCCGAAACAACGAAATGGTCTGGACCGTCCGTTTGTGAAGACACGTGGCGGAAATCGAGAGCCCGTCGGTATATCGGCCACCGGGGTTTTGAGTTGACAGAGAATTTCTGTCATCGGGGTATCAAAAACTCCGAAACCACGAGATTGGATCAGGGCCGTCTATCAGCCGGAACACGTGGCGGAGATCTAGACCATCGGGGAAGTCCCGATAGAAAAGTCAATAGGTGCATCAGGGTTCATCATTTCACGAGTCCTGAGGACAAGACTTCCGGAGCATCAGAAGTCACGAAATTGTGAGAGACGATCCAGACCGTCCATCGTGGGGAGGACGCGTGGAGGAGATCAGAGCATTCGGGAGGTTTCTCGAAAAGAAAGTCGTCCATCGACATTTCGGGAGTCGGGAAATCGGGAATCCTGTGGACAAGAAGTCCTTGCAATTCGGAATCGCGAAGTCTGATATTCCGACAAGGAAGGGAAAGCTCCATCGTGGGGGGGCTAGCTGTCAGCATAGCAGAGAATCAAGATTCGAGAGATCGGCAGTCCTGAGAACAAATGAATTTCGGCATTTGAAACCCTGAAGTCCCGATAGAAATCAGGGACCGTTGGTTTCATGGGCGATCACAGCCATTGATCGTGCTAAAGGCGAAAAGGGGTTGTTAACTGACGTCATATTGGGAATCGGAGGATCGTGAGTCATGAGGACAAATGCATTTCAGAATTGAAAATTCTGAAACCCCGAAAGGAGATAAGGCTGCGGTCTTGTGAAATAGTGGTCCTATGGGTCAGGAGTTTATCCAGGAGGGATAGCGCGTAAAGGGGTGCATCGACAAATCAGAGATCGGGAGTTTGAGAGAACATGAACTCTTGTCAGCGGGAATCACGAAAACCCGAAACCCAAAATTATCATCGTGGAAATGTCGCAGGCGCGTGAAGAAGAGGCCGTGACAGGGAAATAAGGACCTATGGATCAGGTTTGGCAGTTCACTGTTGCGAGCTTCGGGGATTCTCATTGTTGAAAAATCAACGAAAAAGTTTGATTTTAGGTAGTGGGTATGTGACACTAGGAGATTCATATAAAGAGTGTTTCTTGTTGGTTGAACTGAAGAGGTGAGTTTCCAGGCACGTGGGTAGTTGAAGGAGCGAGTTGTCAGGCTTGTGAGACTTCTCTCCAGGTGGGAGAAGTGTTTTCAAAGAGGCAGGTTGCCAAGCCCATAGCCATTCTCTCTAGGTGAGAGAATTGTTGGGAATTGATATCCCATAATTCCAATTGCAACTACAGGGCTCAGAGACTTCCTGTACGACATTTCGTTGAAGCCCTGAAAGGGATGTGGGGCGGTCGAGGGACTATTGAGAAAAGAAGTGACACACTTCTTGGGGTGGGACAGGAATGTGGGGAATGAGGGACTGCAGCGAGCTGGAGTTGGCACTTGAATATGAACATTATTTATGTTTGGCAGACTTAGCCTGGGATAGGAATCCCTTTTCCCAAGTGGAGTTTATGCCCAGCTCGGGGATGACCTGCTGCTGAGTTATAAGTAGTAGAGTCTAAGGTTGGGAGGAAAATCAGAAGTCTACATGTAGTTGGTGGCTATTTAAATCAAATAAGTGTCGAGCATGTGTTTGTTTAAATTATTGAAAGAATATTTATGTAATCATGTGATGTATACTTACTGTGCAAATGTTCATGTACTTATATTATGGGTATTTGTTGTGTTAAATATACTCAAAATACCTATTGTTAAACCTATACATAAGTTGTGATATGTGAATGTTTTCATGGGTTTTTACCATTGTAATTATCTTTGAATATTCGTTGCTAGGATTGTTCATATATGAAAATTATACGTTACAGATACTAATAATTACAGTTGTAACTATACTTGTGTGCATATATTGTTAGAGTTTCCTAGAACTATACATTATGTGTATATGCAGTCAGTGGCATATTTATACCAGATAAGTGTCCACTATGTATTTGTTAAAATTTACTATGCAAATAGTTATGTATTCTCGTTATGGATATTTGTTGTTTATAACATGCTTCAGTATATATGTTGTTAGATTTGCACAAGAGCTTGTAATTATGTTTTTCTACCATGGTGATGGCTGTTGGATTTACACTTGTGCATATTTGCTGCTAGAATTGCTTAGAACTGTACAATTATGAGCATGAGTCTGTGTAATTATTGGTGTGATCTGTATAGTCCTTACTTGTGTGTGTGTGTGTGTTCAAATATATATACATATTGTTGGTGTTATGTATAACCTTTCACATATGTGAATTATTCCCATACAATTCACTAATATCATAGTTGTACTTAGCGTGATTATGCCCAACTAGGGCTGGAAAAGCCTTGTTTTTGTATGGACAATGTGCAGGAGGGATTTCCTTGGGTTGGAGGTGAAGAATGAGATCCTTAGTCGATTTAGGAAGGCTTTTGAAAACTTATGAAAGGCCTGGTAAGCCTTAGAATTTTCTTCGAAAAGTCCTCGAGCCGCCAAGTCCTGGATCATACTGTTAACTTGAGAAATCTCATGTCTTTCCACAGAAAGAATCACAACTATCGAATTCGGCACAACGAAATAATCATGGCCATTGGTTGGGGTCCCTCATGAATGAGAGATTTCAAAGGGTCCAGATCGTTAACAACCATTGGATCCATTAGAGAGGGGATCTAAATGATCTCAACCATTGATCGCGGAGGGTGACATCAGAGTAGTTCATGGTTAGGTAGGGATGAGACTTCGAATTGACTAGAGTCGTAGATCCATAGGAGAACAAATTAGAGTGATCATGACCATCCATTACAGTGGGTCCTTTGGAATAGTTTGGTCCACTGGAGTGAAAATAATCCGAAGAGAAGACTCCGAGGAGAAATCCCAACCATCGATTGGAGAACAGTTGAGATGTAATCTCGTCGTTGATCATTGTGGAAACTCCTAGATGTGATCGAGAGGAAGGGTGATGTCATGTTAACATCACACTAATGAAAAGATCCTACATGTACGAGGTAGACACATGGTGGCCTGTAAATGGTCAAGGTAATCGAGGGTGAGTCCTTGTCAATTTCAATCCCTTTGAAAGGTGTTTTAATCATGGTTGTTGATCAAAGTGGGTGTCATAGGATCACGACCATTGGTCGCAACTCATAGCCATCAGAGCTCGTAGGCATCGGAGCATTTTGGGGAAGGAATGTTGGAGAAATTAGCTGGGAAGACTCTAAGGAGAAATCATGACTATCCATCGAAGCCCAACTTAAAGTAATTCTGACCATTGATCTTGATGGGTCTTGTTTCAATGAGGCCATGAGGAAGGTGATGTCACATTGACAAGGATGACATCACCCACCCATTGCGTAGAGGACAAGTGTCAACACCGTAGGGATGTGCTTGTGATTGGAAATGACGTGTACACCACGTAACTCCATTTTCATGAGGTTATTGTGCCATGTGGCAATGTGTTATGGCACTTTGAGGTGGTGAAAAGTGATGTGGCCTGAGTGCCACGTGTTAAGCTAGGTGGCAGAATTTGGTAGGACCACGTGTCTTGGGTGCCATATTGGTTACCACGTAGATTTTTGCTTAAGCAAGGCTAAAGGGGAGTGACATCAAGATTATGAGGGGTGCCACTATGTCCAAAGAAGAACATGTGGCAACCCGTAATTCGTAGACTCTGTCGGTGTTATCCCTCGAGATAGGTGGCTAAATCCTAGCCCTTAGATATTTCGATGATATATATTATTCGTTCATCGGAGGGGGTGTTAGTTGGAGTGGGTCGTGATTTCGGTGGAGGAAGTACTCCGATAGGAGTACTTCAAGGATTAATCTGGACCGTTGATTGGAGAGTGGCTACGATGCATGACATTCGTCGATCTGTCGTGGGAACCATCGGTGTGAGTATGATGAGAATGGGGAAGGTCGTTAAATGAAGTTCAAGTTAAAGATATTGATGCAATAAGAGTCATAGATTATTGGATCACCAGGACCATCTGATCCGTCGGAGGTGGATATCTTCAAACTCAACTATAGGAGTGTGCAGAGTAGTCCAGAGTGGAAGCATTCCAATGTGAAGGTTCTAATAGCAATGAGAGATGTTGTTTGGAAGACTGACAAAGTGTGGGTCCAAAGAATGGTGTGGAAAATGCCATGTCTATGCCACGTGGGATGGAACATGTAGTAGGATTCCATGTGGAGGCCACATGGCACTGTTGAGGAATTGATGTTGAAGAGACCAAAACATTTGGAAGGATATAACTTTTGATCCAAATCTCGAAAATGAGCATGGTTACAGTCGTTGGAAAGCTCTTGACGAGAAAATTTAATCTGAAGGGTTTAATTGGAAATATGAAATAGTTGGGAAAAAGTGAAATTTTTGACACCCCATCCCTTAGAAGGTACTTAAGGGGTCAGGTATGTTACATAAATGGCTTTATCTCTTTCGATTTATTGGTTGCAGTTTTTCGGCTAAGTAGTTTTTTTTTTTAATGTTGGCAATGGGTTCCTCGTGAATCTCTTTCTGCTCCAATATCAAATGCTACATACTCATTGAGCTAATAGAGCTAATATATGCAAGATTTTGTGATGGTGATGTTGGAGTTTTCCATGCTGAAACGCTTAAGCTATGGTGCATAATTGTTTCCTCTGCTTATCTTTCTGATAATGACATGTTGAAATTATACTGAGTTAACCACCACGTTGTAGGAGTTATCTGTTGGTTATTGTATCATATGTCCAGTGTATGCAACTTATCAATAGATATACAAACTGGCAATTGCATTCATATAAATATGCATGTGGGCATGTCTTTTTTGGTATCTGAAAAATGATAGTTGCAAGAGCCTTTTATCGAACTATTATCTATTTTTTTATACTTACGACTAAACTATTTGTGCAACTCTATTGCATACCGACTTTTTGTTGCAACTCATCCATCTGAACCAAACCAATTTTCTTGGGCTTACAGATGGGCAAGCAATTAAGTTATCAACAACGTAACACCTACCTAAAACTATCCAACTGACAGCTGAACCAGGAATGGGGCATTCATTTCCTAATAATTCACATCACCCCCCACTATTCTTCATAATACCTTTTAAGACCTAAATAACTCCAACATAAAATATGGTAGTTTAAATTGACCAGAGAAATATTGTGTGTGTACTATAGATAGACAAATCTATTCACAAATTTTGTTTCTCCTATGCTCTTGCATTCAATTTTAGATTGTGTATGAGGGAAACACGGGATGGCCTTGACACAACTGTAGATTTTACAATTGCAACTTATAAATATGCATGTCTTAAATAAACAGAAAGACATCATACTTATGAATATAAGCATAAGACATCACACTTATGAATTGAATTGCATGCATTTGTAGGTTGTACCTGGATGATCTAAGTGGGTTAACATTCTAGTGTGATTCATACAGTAGATTCGATTATTCAATGGTGCAATTCGGTTAGCTCTAGTAGGGTTGGTATAAGGGACTAAGGCCAAGATGTTACTTATGGTTGGATGATGGGGTGTCCTAGCATCCCAACATCAAGGAATGAGTGAAAGCTCTCATTGCTTGCTTCTTGTTCATCTGCTCTCTTCATCAAAAGAGAAGACGTGAGAAATGAATAATATGTCCAGGAGAGAAGCAAAGCAATCAATATCTATTATGCAAGTCGTTTTTCCTAGCTAGATAGAAAATTGCATATTGGAACTAGATAAAGCATCTATGGAAGGTTGTGAATAAAAAAACATCTATGGAAGGCTCTGAATATCAAAGTATAATATATATGAAAGGTAGTGAACATCAAACAATGAATAACAAGAGAGATTGTCCATCTATGGAAGGCGATGGTGAACATTATATTATAGTGTATTTAAATACAGCCTCCTTGAAATGATCATATGTCAGTCTAGTTAAAGACCAACTGACACTTTAAATAAAACTTATGTTATCTAACAATAATTTCTTTGCATTATGTCAAGGAAACTTAGGTTATCTCACATCAAAAAAAATTGCATTAGGTGAAAACTTCACTTAAGTTATCTCAGATTGAAAATTTGCATTGTGTGAGAGAAAACTTAAGGTTATAATGATAAAACATTGGAAAGAAAGAAAAAATAAAACATTGGGAAAAGTGAAGACTGCAATAAGACTTCAAATCTCTTATCCAATCAGATGACCAAGAATAAGTTTTTTTCTTATACTAAAATATAAAATTTGGAGTTCTCTATCTAGAACATTAGCGATTGGGAAAATATATAAAATCAATGGGAAAACTGATATGAAGTCAATGATGGATTTATTGCTAAATTCCCACCACGCCTTTGGTAGGGACTAATAATGTACTTTTTGGGTCTATTACTCTCTTTGATGCACAAAGAAGATGCATCTTTTTTAATATGGATTGATTGCTAGATTCCCTCCACTCCTTTGGCAAGGACTAATAATGTACTTTTTGGGTGTATTACTCTCTCTAATGCACAAAGAGAATGCACATTTTTAAAGATAAATTATGTATTTCTTGAGCAAATAAGTTGCATCTTTCCACAAAGTCTTAAGAAGTAAGGCAAAATTTAATTTGTGTAAAAGAAAA
This sequence comes from Picea engelmannii, assembly GCA_009831015.1. Lineage (NCBI taxonomy): Eukaryota > Viridiplantae > Streptophyta > Pinopsida > Pinales > Pinaceae > Picea > Picea engelmannii. The sequence goes on along the minus strand of ML780269.1, from coordinate 2,587 downwards.
AAGTTATAATAATGTAAAATAGTAAAATTTAAAAAAAAAATTAAATTTAAAAGTAGTGATTTAAAATTTTAAAACAAATAAGTAAAATAATGGTGAATATATTTGAATTCCAAAATGTCAACTTAAAATTTCCACAGAGTGATCTCATTAAATTTTAATTTGGATTTTGAAAAATTAAATCACAATTTTTTAATAAAAATAATAAAAATAAATAAAATTGATATTTTATTTAATAATCCAATAGTAAAATGTGAATTTTATTATATTTTTAGATTAAATATTTTAAATTAATTAATTAATGATGTAAATAAATTTTTAAAATAGATAAACTAATAATGTAGATAAACAAACTAATGATGTATATAAAATATGGTTTTTTTAAACATGTGAAAATTTCATTTTTTTATAAAAGAAAACAAATTATATTATAAACAAAATAAAATGTAATAAATTTAAATTAAAAACATTAATTTATTATTAGAAGGAATTACACACAATCATCTTATTAGTCTTGACCAAAAGGCTAGGGACTATAGCGATGAGTTACTCATTGACCACCTAAGTTTTAAGTTTGATTTTAAAAATTTTCATGATTTACAATGTTGAACTTAAGAAAATCTCATTATTAATTTTTTTTAGATTTAAAATAAAGATTTTTTTTTTATTTTTCTGCCATGTTATTGGCTTTCAACTTCATAGTGTTATTGCAAGGGTGGTTGGGTGTATTAATTATTTTATTTTATTTTGAGCCCTCCTGCATCCTATTTGAGTCTTTGCAATTCTACAACCATCGCCTTGACATTGCAACTCTGCATCTCTTCTGACAACTCTCCAGCCACCGCCTTGATAGCACCTCCTACCCACTGCCTCCACTGCATGGGCAAAGCCAGAAGTTATCCTCACTACCTAGCCACCTACTCACTTGTCGCCTGGCCACCTCCTCACTTGCCACATCGTCAACTCCTTACCTTATATTACAAAGGAAGCTATTTCATTGTGTGATGCACAACAGATAATCAAACTTCATTGAGATAAAATGGCATACATGTTCATCCAAATCCATGTACTCAATGGTGAGAAAGCGTGAACGGAAAGAGAGGATTGCACTGTGATGCACAACAGTCGAGCAAGACAAAGGCAGAACATCCCAAAGGTGAGTTAAAGCCCTTGCTATGAAAAGAATCACGTCTGGAGAACCTTCTCGATTCAACAAACTGACCAACAAGTTGATACGTACACTAATATAATTTCACATCATTGTGGTAATAACAACGAATATAGTAACGGTAGCGTCTTCCAAGGATGATTTTAGGGGCTAAATTTCTCTCATGGGCTAATTTTCCATGGTTTTCCCAAAAAAATATTTGTTATTCTAAAAATGATTTGCACAGATTCTATAGGATAAACTTATTTTACCTTAAAAATCGCCAAAATTTTATACAAACTATATAAAATCCTTTGAAATTTGAATATTTTTACAAAAATATGGCCAAACATTTATAGTTGGCATATGAAAAATTAATACGATTCGCCAAGATTTCTACATTTTAAAATAAATTTTCATCCTTAAAATCATCCCTAGCGCCTTTTGGCATAATATAAACAAGGTTTTGGAAAAATTGTTGCATTTTCTCCTTTGCAACATCATCCTACATCATTAATGAACCATATCTTGTATATATTATGTATATATAACACATTTAACTGATGGAGAGTCGCGCTCTTACACATTGTACATACAACAAAGTCTATGTCGAAGTGGGGTGCGTATGTCTCCATTAGCATATTACAATTTTCGTTTACTTTTTACTCAACGAGTATCCCATCTTCGTGTTTGAAAGGTGTTCTTCAGTTCAAATCGCATGGACACCCAAAGGCCTGTTGCCACTGCACGAAATGGTGGTGCTCACGTGGATGTTAAATCTACATTAGACCCAATTTCATGATCCATTCAGAAATCTCTGGGTATTCTACACCAACTGCACTACAATGTCTCATCCTTCACTACGAATTCCCAACTTACACTCCTCAAACCCATGTAAGTATTTTATTTAGAACTTTATATTATCATTCTATACACTTTAATACTTCTAGTGTTGGTGATGAGGGATTCAATAGTATTTTTTACGGGCTTGCCCAGTGCATGGGAAATTTAGATCCTATGATTGTCAACAATGCACATCTACGGTGAAGACGAGGGCATGCAACCACACTTTTGGAGACATTCTACTAAACGATTGCTTCTTATGTTACGATGATTATAACTTTTACTACAATTCTAGGGAGAGTCCATAGAATTTTGTTGGTGTAGTTCAATCTTATTATGGGAATAAATCATATAGAAACGATAGCGCCTTCATGCAAAATCTAAACAAGCTTTTGGAATCACTAGTGAGGAACGTTAATCCTTTGTAATAGTCTAAATATCCTACCAATGACAGGTAGATTCATTACCGCCTATCTTGTCTATCCTCGCAGGTACATTCAGTATCATATAACTTGTCTATCCTTGAATTCCTGAAGGAAAATCTCCAGGTACTGATTTTAATTTATTCCACTTGTAAAAGTTTGTGATGGTTTTCTTTTA
>ML780268.1:1560019-1593618 GCA_009831015.1 Picea engelmannii | reverse complement strand
GAAATTGTATACCAGTCCAGTTTTACTTCGGGGACATCCTTTCTGTACATATTAAGGGCTTAAAGAGCTTCGAAGGTACTATGATATTCGTCAATAGTTTCTCTAGGTTTATGTCTGATACTGGTCATTTGTTTCTCTACGTTGATGTGTCTTAATAAATTGTATTTAACCGACAATCAGTGTCATGTGGGTTTTTGCAGGGCTGTCCATAGGATTCAGTCATATTTTGGGTCAGATGCTTAATCCTCACAAGATTGTTTCGGAAATTCTTTTTCTATTTCTGTTTTGTCTCTCCAATTTATATTTTATGATGGAAGGGGGCTCAGCATACACTACTATTCAGTTATTGCAATATAGTACACCCTAATTCAGGATTTATTTTCGAACATTTTTCTGTTTTTGGCCACCACTTGTATCTTTCTAAATTAAATACTGGGGTATGAAACGGTACTAATTGTATGCTTTGCCAAATTAGGTTCTCCATGGCATATCAAGTGAACAACAATGGCGGTGTCTACTTCACTGGAGATTATATTGTGAACAACAATGGCGGTGTCTACTTCGCTGGAGATAACAATGGCGATGTCTACTTAACTGGAGATTATATTGTTATTGTGGATGTTGAAATCAATAATAATGACAACGAGTTTCTCCGCAGAAACGTTGTAGCCAACCGGAATGGACAGTTAGATCGACACCATGGCATAGAAAGCTTATTTGTTGTGATGTTAATTGCCATATCATCATTCCTCTTAATCTGCAGCACTTATCTGCTCTTCTAATTGCTAGTCTCGGCGATAATCATCATTCGCCTCGTCATGGAGCGATTCTCACTGCCTTCTTTTCTTTGAATGGGGCAGCTGGGTGGGAGATTTTGTCGAGTACAGTAATCCTCTCATTGCTACTCTCGGCAATAATCATCATTCGCCTCGTCATCATAATTTAATCATCTATTTAATCAATGTAATAATATCATTTTGGGTTTTTCAAAATAGGGGTCGTTGGCGCTAACCTTCTACAGATCTAGCTTGTTTGTCCTACTTGGGAAATTGGTTGCGAAGGTGTACTTGTTGTTATTCTCATAATGGAAAAAAAAATAACTATGTAGTTTAAATGTTTTTGAGAGTGCTGAATCAATTTATGCATTCAAAAATGCAATTTAAAGAATGTAAAATTGCAATTTCGCAAATAAATGATTTACCCTATTTCATTATAGTGGCCAACAAAGGTATTAAGGGTTTCATGAACTTGCTCATTAGAAACTATTGTAATGTAATGATTATGTATGGAAGTTTATTTTGAAAATATTGTATAATCAAACAATAAATATCATAATAGAACAATATAGACAAATTCAAGAGTAAATATTGTTTCTTCACACATGAGAACTTAACTCTATTGACTCATCTATTTAATCAATGTAATAATATCATTTTGGGTTTTTCAAAGTAGGGGTCGTTGGCGCTAACCTTCTGCAGATCTAGCTTGTTTGTCCTACATGGGGATTGCTTAGGTGGTGATTGGTTCCATTTTCTCACGATGACATGTCTCCACTACTGGATTTGGGATGACCTATAGACTTCTTTACAACTGCCATAGATCTAGTTTAGGGGAGGCACATGTGGCCAATAGGCCTAGGCTTGAGCCCACTCAGGAGGACAAACATGATGGGCTTGTTAGGACTCGTGGCGATAGTAGTAATGAAGTTCACATGAATGACATGGGAAGATATAGGTACCATGCACAAGGTTCACTTCCTGAGGCTAACAGAGAGATTTTGTCTCCTACCCGAGTGTTGAATGGTAGGGTTTCTCAGTTTAATGGTCATGGGGGGTCTAGGTCTTCTTCTTTCAGAGGTGGAGGTGTTGGGAGGAACATGTCCATAGGCATCTCTGCAAAGAAAAATGGACAAGGAAAATGTTGGAAGGTCTACTAGGAGAAACCTAGCCTATGTTTGGGGAAGGATCTAGCATTGGACAGAGTTACCAGTGTGGCCTCTAAGGCACTGGTAGGAAAGTTCTACTATATCAAGATGTGGAAGGCCCATATTTCCTATTGGATTCAAGAATATTGGAAACCCTTAGTGGGTTATTTCCCAAGGTATAGTCTACTCTCAAATCATTGGCTTGTCTTCCATTTCCTAGCAGAAGAAGACCTGCAAAAAATACTAGTTCGTCCATGGATCTTGAGCCAAGGTGTCCTCATGATCAAACGTTCGCGACCAGGCTTCAACCCTCTCATGGACACCTTCTCAAGTAGATTCTTATAGATTCTCCTTCCTGATTTCTCATTAGAACTCTGGTTGGTGCGTATTTTCATAGACATTGCAAATTCGGTTGGAAGATTTGTGTATTTTGAGGAGAAGTCCTTAAGGTGGAATAATAAGAGGCTAGCTTGGGTACTGGTAGAAATGGATCTGGAGCTGGGTTTTCCTAACGAGATCGAAATATCTTTGGGAGACTCCTCCTTTATGGATTCTCTGGACTATTAGCGAGAACCCTTTCATTGTCACTCTTGCTGGCAGATGGGTCACCTGAAAGATAAGCGCCCCACTGAGAAGAATCCTCTGGATGTTTCGACCTGCGTGGAGGACTCTCCTAGGGTTTTAGCCTGTCATTCCATCCTTGATCCTGATTTTGTTACTTTCTAGCATGACTCTTTTCTAGGTAAGATGTCTACATTTTATGCTTCCTTTTTTAACACTCTATCTACAGATGACAAGAGATCCCTCATTTATCATGAAGATTGGCTTGTAGATATTTTTGGGGGGTTTGGGACTTAGTACTAAATAAATTCAAGAAGGATCCCACAAGGAAGGGACTGTGCTTAAAAGGGTTAGAAGCTCACGTTCAAGCCGAAACATATTTCATCAACCATGTCTCTCATGTCATTTGTTCGGTTGGGGTGGAAGTTCTTGGTTCCATTGTTGAGAACACACTTCCCTCTCCCTAAACTCATTTGTTCATGGATAAGGGGCTCGATATTATTGGCCTCCGGGAAGAATCCACTCAACCACTATTGTCGGAAGTTGACCCATTACATAGGAATAATCATTGCTCCCTTGAGATAATGAATGATTTAATAGGATCCATTGGACATGTCCCCACTTATAAAGAGGTCCTCTTAGTCACCCCTTTAATGGAATCTAACAAGCTACAATCTCCTCCTGGCCTTGTTGACAGAGCTAATGTCATAGTGCAAAAAAAGATAAGAAAAAGAGATGTCAAAATTGGGAAAGGGGCAATAGATGGAGGTCTCGCACCTTTTATCCCTCCACTATCTGGTGAAATATCCCATCATTTTCCTTCCTCTTCCCATAAGGCCCTTAGAGAAATGAAACCCTCTTCTGGGGTTGTTCCATGATTATTTTTCTCTCAATTTATGGGGGATTAGGGGCCCTAACTGATCCAGGTGGATATCGGTGGCCACCCACCTTTTCCGACTGGCTCAAAACAATTTTCTAGCAATTTTGGCAATTTACTATTTTTAGCAGGTTTTAACTTCCAGGGCCATTTTGAGGGCCTAAATGAAGGTTTTTTGAGATCGAGGTTCTCAATCATAGCCAAAATGAGCCCCCAAAATGAAGTTTGCAATGATAGCATAATTTAGCCCCCAAAATAAATCTCCTCGATGATACCTTTCCAACGAGCTATCATACGCCTAAAACAGAGATCGTATGCAAAAGTTACGACCCCAAGAAGTTGATGTACTAACTTACCCAAACAGGGCCCACATGACTTTTGGCACTTCATCTCCTAGGGTTAGGTTTTTGGATGTCTAGGGTTTTTGGCATTCCTGTTTATTGTAAAAAGGCCTTCAGAGGCTCATTGTAATCATCTTCTTGCGAATGCGAGTAGCCGTCACATCTCTTCTCAGAGATAAGCTGCCACCATTTTAGCGAGTCTTTCACTCTATATTTTTATAGTCTCTGTACATTTATTTCATTAATAGAAATCGTGTATTACGTATCTCTATGTTTATGGTTGCATCTCTGATATATTTCTGTTATATTATTGAATATCTACAATATCTCTGTGCATTTCTTTATTATATCTTCGATCTCATTTCATGCCGAAAATAATCCAGATCACTAACAAACTTTTATCCCTAAAAGATCAGATCGCATATATTCAACCTGATATTATCTTCCTTCAAGAAACCATGGAAGTTAGTGATAAGGAAATTAATTTCTCCTTAAATGTTGTCCTTTTTGGGAATGTGTAGCTATGGGTTCAAATGGTCATTCTAGGGGACTACTCTCTAGATGGAACCCTAGAAGTGATGACCTGCGTTCTTTTGCCACCAATGCAAGTATCCTTCTTTAGGGTCAGCTGAAAGATGTCACTAAGAAGGTCATAATACTAAATTTCTATGGCCCATATAAGGATAGAGTGAACTTTTGGAAGCCCTTGTTGGACTATGGCTTTCTTATGGAAGGGGGATTAATCATTGGTAGCGAATTGAACCTTACAATGACTTCAAGGGATGTATGGGGTGATCATGCTAGGTTGGATCCTGTGTCTACTTATTTTTCAAACATGTTCACATCTGTTGGTTTGGTCGTTGTCCCTCCCTGGCCTAATATTCCTACTTGGCAGAATGGTAGGTTGGGTACTACAAGTATTTCAAAATGACTAGATCATTTCCTCATAAATGAAGGGATGTTAGGGAGCTTGGGAAGATGTAGGTCATGGACTTTAAACTCAACACTCTCATATCATAATCCTATTTGTATTCAAATTGATGAGTCCTTTGATCATACCTTCTTGCCCTTCAAATCTAATAAGGCCTAGTTGAATGAACCATATTTCATCACTTTAGTCCGATCAAGCTGGAGTTCTATGGCTCAGTGGGAGAACAATTTAGCGATGAGGTTAATAGTTGAGAAGCTTAAAAAACTCAAAGAAGAAGTGATAAAGTTTTTGACTGAGAAAAATAAGAAGATAAAATATGAAATTTGTTAGATTGACATGAAATTGGGAGAGATCTTTAGAAATTTTCCTTCTCAATTATTCTCTATAACAGATAAAGAACTTATTAGTTCCTTAGAGAAGCGGAAAGTGGATATTTTAAGGTCGGATGAATAAACATGGAGTCTTATAAGTTAGTCCATTTGGCTCCAAAGTGGGGATAAGAACACTAAGTATTTTCATAAATTTGCTGAACATAAAAGCTTGACTAATACTATTTGGGTATTAACTGATTTAGAAGGCCACAATTTGACTTCATGAGTTGATCTTAGGTATGTTTATTTTAAGTTTTTCAGGACTATGTACAAAGAAGCAGATACGGAGGATATACTTACTCAATTCAATGTTATAAAGGATGTGCCTCGTATTTTCATAGATGAGGAAAGTGATGAAGTGGGGAAATAGGTTACTCTAGAGGAAGTAGAGGAAACTATTTCAAGAATGCCAAAGGACAAAAGTCCTGGTCCTAATGGGTGGACCCAGGAACTATTCAAACATTTATTTGATATTATGGGGAATGAACTCCTGGGGGCTATTGAAGAATCCAAAATATCTGGCAAAGTCATTGGATTATTGAATGCCACCTTTGTGGCCCTTATCCCAAAAGATTTGAAGCCTGCCTCTTTTAATGACTTCAGACCCATTGCACTTTGTAATTTTGTATATAAATTCATTTCAAAAATTATTTCCAATAGGTTAAAAGGCAAGTTGTCTTCTAGTATCTCATCGGAGAATTTGGGTTTTTAAAAGACAGGTTGATTTTTGATGATGTTGGGCTATCTCAGGAGTGTATGCACACAGTCAAAACTAGTTAAATGAAATATCTCATTATAAATTTTGGATCTTAGGAAATCTTATGATAAGGTTAGCTGGCACTACCTTCGGATGATGATGATTCAAATTGGCCTGAAATGGGAGGTGACACAATAGATAATGGGATGTGTTTCTAGTGATAAATATGTAGTATTTGTTAATGGAACTCCGACCAATTTCTTCAAAATTCATAGAGGACTGCGACAAGGCTTCCCCCTCTCACCTTTACTATTATTGTTGGTGGTGTAAAGTCTCAGTAGAATTTTGAAAAAAGGCTTGTACAAGTGGGAAATTCAAGGGTATCCAAGTTGAAAAAGGTATCATCATCACTCATTTTTTTGGGATGATGTTTTAATTATTATCTTTGGTTCTATTGAAGACTGGATTTCCCTATAAGATCTTCTAACAAGCTTCTGTCAGGCCTCGGGTATGGAAATCAATTGTTAAAAACCATGTTTCCTCTCTCATAATTTAAATGATGATCTTTCTTAATAGTGTTGGAGTTACTTCACACACACCTAGGATTTCTTTTTCCTAAGGTTTTTCCTATCTTTATTAGTCTTTATCCAGTATCCTAGACATTGCAAATTCGGTTGGAAGATTTGTGTATTTTGAGGAGAAGTTCTTAAGGTGGAATAATAAGAGGCTAGCCTGGGTACTGGTAGAAATGGATCTGGAGCTGGGTTTTCCTAACGAGATCGAAATATCTTTGGGAGACTCCTCCTTTATGCATTCTCTGGACTATTGGCGAGAACCCTTTTGTTGTCACTCTTGCTAGCAGATGGGTCACCTGAAAGATAAGCGCCCCACTGAGAAGAAGGCTCTACATGTTTCAACCTACATGGAGGACTCTCCTAGGGTTTTAGGTCATCATTCCATCCTTGATCCTGATGTTGTTACTTTCTAGCATGACTCTTTTCTAGGTAAGATGTCTACATTTTATCCTTTCTTTTTTAACACTCTATCTACAAATGATAGGAGATCCCTCATTTTTCATGAAGATTGGCTTGTAGATATTTTTGGGTTTTTTGGGACTTAGTACTAAATAAATTCAAGAAGGATCCCACAAGGAAGGGACTGTGTTTAAAAGGGTTGGAATCTCACGTTCAAGCTAGAACAGATTTCATCAACCGAGTCTCTCCTGTCGTTTGTTCGGTTGGGGTGGAAGTTCTTGGTTCCACTAATGAGAACACACTTCCCTCCCCCTAAACTCATTTGTTCATGGATAAGGGGATCGATATTATTGGCCTCGAGGAAGAATCCACTCAACCACTATTGTCGAAAGTTGACCCATTACATAGGAATAATCATTGCTCCCTTGATTTAATGAAGGATTTAGTAGGATCCATTGGACATGTCCCCACTTATAAAGAGGTCCTCTTAGTCACCCCTTTAATGGAATCTAACAGTTTACAATCTCCTCCTAGCGTTGTTGACAGATCTAATGTCATAGTGCAAAAAATTTTAGGAAAAAGAGATGTCAAAATTTGGAAAGGGGTAATAGATGGAGATCTTGCACCTTTTATCCCTCCACTATCTGGTGAAATATCCCATCATTTTTCTTCCTCTCCCCATAGGGACCTTAGAGAAATGAAACCCTCTTTTGGGGTTGTTCCATGATTAATTTTCTCTCAATTTATGGGGGATTAGGGGCCCTAAATGATCTAGGTGGATATCGATGGCCACCCACCTTTTCCGATTGGCTCAAAATAGTTTTCTAGCAATTTTGGCAATTTACTATTTTTAACAGGTTTTAACTTCCAGGGCCATTTTGAGGGCCTAAATGAAGGTTTTTCGAGATCGATGTTCTCAATGATAGCCGAAATGAGCCCCCAAAATGAGGTTCTCAATGATAGCATAATTGAGCCCCCAAAATGAATCTCCTCAATGATACCTTTCCAATGAGCTATCATACACCTAAAATAGAGATCGTATGCAAAAGTTACGACCCTAGGAAGTTGATGTACTAACTTACCCAAATGGGGCCCACATGACTTTTGGCGCTTCATCTCCTAGGGTTAGGTTTTTGGATGTATAGAGTTTTTGGCATTCCTATTTATTGTAAAAAGGCCTTCAGAGCCTCATTGTAATCATCTTCTTGCGAATGTGAGTAGCCGTCATATCTCTTCTTAGAGATAAGCTGTCACCATTCTAGCAAGTCTTTTACTTTGTATTTTTACAGTCTCTGTACATTTATTACATTAATAGAAATCGTGTATTACTGTATCTTTATGTTTATGGTTGCATCTCTGATATATTTCTATTATATTATTGAATATCTGTGATATCTCTGTGCATTTCTTTATTATATCTCCGATCTCATTTTGTGCCAAAAATAATCTGAATCACTAACAAATTTTTATCCTTGAAACATCAGATCACATATGTTCAACCTGATATTATCTTCCTTCAAGAAACCATGGCAGTTAGTTATAAGGGAATTAATTTCTCCTTAAATGTTTTCATTTTTGGGAATGTGTAGCTATGGGTCCAAATGGTCATTCTAGGGGACTACTCTCTAGATGGAACCATATAAGTGATGACCTACATGCTTTTGCCACCAATGAAGGTATCCTTCTTTAGGGTCGGCTGAAAGATGTCACTAAGAAGGTCATAATACTAAATTGCTATGGCCCATATAAGGATAGAGTGAAATTTTGGTAGCCCTTGTTGGACTGTGGCTTTCTGATGCAGGAGCATCTCTCCATATTAACCAGCCAGCCAGCCAGCCACGTCAACGCGCATGCATTCATATGATAAAAGGGAGGTGCAGCCTCATTTGAATTTGAAATGAATGTAAATTTAAATGCTTAGGTTGTTGAGCCAGGAAAGCCGTGCATTTGAGCAGGCATTAGATAGGATCGACTTTAATGCCAGGATTAGCTGAGATCTAGATCCGATTCTAAACTAGACAATCATTGATTGTAATTGAATAGGGTAGGTGAACCTGGAGGGAAGCGCTCAATGAGCCCATCGAGTAAAAGAGATTTTCATATATCATTTGGAGTTAGTGAAGTTAGAGTAGAGAAGAGCCGAGAGAGCTCAGGAACACCATTGTACTGATACAGGCATTGTTGCCATTTTTAATACAAACCAACAGTTTTTTTTTTCCTGCATTATTCTGTGTTGAATGGATGTCTGTGTGTGTTCCATATATATGTTGTAGATGTATGTTGTGTGTTATGCATTCTACAGGAGTTCGTGTGATTTTAGTTGGGAGGTCTTTGAGGTCTCATGCCATGAGGGCGTGACATAGTGATGGAACTCTGAATACTAGTGCACTAAGGATGCACTTTTGAACTCTAAGGAGTCAGACAAAGACGTGTTGAGGCACAAGACTGAAGTCAACAACTCAGGAGAAGCATACCTGTGAGGTTGTTGAACACCTCAGGAGGTGAGGTTGTGTATGAGAACACAGTTGTAGATAGAATCACTGAGGATTCTGTAGGAGATCTGCCAAGTGGGCATTGAGCACATGCACGAGGTGCACAGAGGAAGGAACTCCATTGTGAGTTTGAATAGGACCAGAATCATGGAGGATTCTGAGAAGCTCTACCAAGAGGGCATTGAGCAGGTGCAAGGAGTGCACAGGAGAACAGAATTGTTGAACATTATGTGGAAGGAAGATACTCTGCCATGAGGGTGTTGAGAAAGTGTGCGAGCAGGCACAGGAGAGGAAAGAACTCTTGAGTTCTGGAAGTCAGAGGAAAGGTCCACTGAGGGAACTTTCACTGGGTTAGTGAATACCCAGCAAGACTCAGCAAGAAGTTGCCTGAGCAATTAGAGAGCTAGGAAGGCATGTTATTCTCCTTCTGCAAGAGAGGAGAAGGAAGAGAAAATCCCTCAAGGGGTCTAAGTGTTCATAGAAGCTCAGGAGGGACAACACCAGCATGTGCATGAGAAGGCTCTACAAGGAGTGTAAGAGTCAAAGAATCCTCTGAGTATTCAAGAAGAAAGCTCAGGAAGGCGAGTGCTTTTAAGCATGAGGTCGTAATGGCAAGGAATGCAGAGACCAAAGACACCTTTGGAAGAGTTCAGAGTAACAAAAGATCAAGAGGGTTATCATTGTATACACACAGCAGGAACTTAGAGGAAGGATCTCGCAGAGGAAGGAGCACTAGGGTCGAAGCCCTTGAGAACAGGAAATTCTTCCAAGCCTAGGAGAAAGCACACATGAAGCCCAGGAGAGCTTAGTAGCCATCAGATCGGCCTGAAGAGAACAGATCTGGACCGTCGAATAGTTCATGTCCAGGAGGAGTGCCAGAAATAGCGCATAGGAGAGGAGGACCGATAGTCGTTGGATCTGGAATAGAATCCCGACAGCCTTTAGATCTTGGGAAGTTGCACCGGGTTTAAGCCCCAACAAGCAAAGGAGGAGTCACGAAGGAGTTATCGGGATATTGGCATCATCGGGTTTTCATAAGGCAGAGAATCGAGACCTTGAAAGTCCCGAAATCCTGAAGATGGATCTCAGCCGTTGAGCTTGACAGGGACACATGTCAAGGAGCCAGGGAGCCATCGGAATTTGGCTCATCGGCATTTCGAGGTTTGCAAGTGCAAAGAACTCTTGCATATAGAAATCACAATCGACGATTTCTCGATAGGATCGGAACCGTCCAAACAGTAGGGACACGTGGCGAGAGATCCCAGGTATTCGGGGTTCGGAATATCAGGATTTCCGGAATCGAGAAACTCTAGCATAATGAAGTCACGATTCATGATTTCCCAAAACGGTCGGAGCCGTTGATCGGAGGGACGCGTGTCCAAGGATCCGAAAGAGTTCGGGGTTCGGCATTTCAGGGTTTCCGCATACAACGAAATCGTTTCATTTGAAATCGCGAAACTCTGAACCGCGATTTCCCGACAGGGTTAAAGGCGCCATAGAGGAGGACAGGTGTCGGAAGGTTGAGTCTTTTCGTGAGTCAATCAGGAATTCCGAGAGCATAAGTTCTACGCATTGCAAATCCACGAAGTTCGAAACACCGAAGTGGGAAAGGACTGTGGTCTTGTGGACCAACGGGTCACATGTAAAAGGAGTTAGCCGGAGGGAGCTAAGGGGAGTAGAGTATTATCGTCGATCGGGAGAATTCCCGATATAAGCAGGGAACACGTGGGTGGATGTTCATCGAGGTTTGGGGATTCGTAAGACCCAATCTTGTGAGTACAAGGCTCGCGATCACATGAAGCCTGATTTCCCAATAGGGAAAAAAGGGAGATCGTCGAAGAAGCATCGTGTGGGTGCAGAAGAGTCCCGATAAGGGGTTTTGAAGAGCATCCTAGCTCTTCGGGCCTAAGGAAGAGAAGGTCCTGGTGGAAGCGGATGTGCCTGTTGGCGCATTCTGCATCAAGTGGTATCAGAGCTTATTTCTTGTCTGTATATTTCAGGCAAGAGGAGTGAAGAAGAGGAAATCACTATGATACATGTAAAGTGGTGTCATAGCAGATATCTTATCTGTATATTTCAGGCAAGAGGAGAAAGGAGGAGGTAGAAGAAGAATCTGAGGACTCTTTAATCATCATATCTTGTCTCTGGCCAATAATATCATCATATCTTGCCAGAGACTGGGAGGATTCTCGATGATTGGGATGATGAAGAGGATGAATTGGGATCATCGGAGGATCTCAAGGACTGCCAGGAGGGCAGAGAAGAAAAAATTCTAGATTGCCAAGAGGGAAACAAGTTGAGATAAGCCAAGGACCTCACAGACTGTCATGAAGACAGCCAAGGAATTTCAAATTGCCAGATGGGCAAGGGAACGGAGATGAGATCGGCTGAAGATCTCATGGACTGTCAGGAGTACAGTGAGGAAACTTTTCATTGCCAGCTGGGCAATGAAAGGAGACTAGATGAGGATCTCGAAGACTGCCAGGAGGGCAGTGGAGGCATCGAAGACTGCCAGGAGGGCAACGAAAGTGTGTTGAACTGCCAGGTGGGCAAAGATGAGAAATCGAGACTGTCTGAAGGTCTCATGGACTCAGAAGAGAGTTCAATTCAGCAAGGAGTGCTGATGAAGATGGGATCAGTAGATCTCATGGTTTGCCAGGGAAGTAGCAGAGACATCCCATATTTCCATGTGGGCTGGGATGAGCAGATAAATTTGGATCAGCCAGAGGAGCTGACAGAGCAGGTGAATTTGGATCAGCAGGTGCAACTGACAAAGGAAGAAGGTCAGAATGATATTCTGATGATAGGGGGGATTGAGATATTCCTACCATTTGCCCAGGAGGAGGTAGAATTTAGTGTTGTAGATGCAGCAACAACAGAGGAACAGGCACAACTGATGATGACTGTCCAAGACGAATTGGTGCAGATGGTGCAGACTTTAGGAACTGCCCAAGAAGATGAAGAAGAAAATGATAGCATTCAATGGGATGGCTCAATGATTTCAGCCAACGAGCTAAGAGGGTTGCGACATTTGAGCTGACAGCAAAAGAAACAGAAGGAGGAAACAAGCATTCTGAGAAATGGCTCGATATTTTCAGCGATGAAGCTGAAGAGACTGCAACATGGGAGTTTGTAGCAGAAGTAGAGGAAGAAGAAGTAGGCATCATTTGCTTTGCTGACCTGTGGGATCAATTTGAAGCCCTAGAGGAAAGGATAAAAGTGCAGAGCATGCACATCCAACAGGTGAAGTTGGAAATGGATGAGGAAGGCATGGGAGATCATGATGATCTGCCCAATGACCAAAATTTTTTGCAGCTAAGGAGACTGCAAGAATTGGACCAGCCATTGGAGCAGCTGGATGAAGAAATAGAAAATATCAGAAAGTTGATGTTAGATTTAGCAAGAACTGCCAATGAGGAGTAGCTGAGCAGAAAGGAAGAAGCAATAGCAGCAGCAACATAATGGAGTAGATAAAAAGCTCCAAATATTTGTTTGGGATCCAGGAGGATTTCCAACCCCTTACAGGGGAAGCTCATGAGAAGGAGCTCATGATTTTTGCATCTTTGGAGTATGATGCAGGAGCATCTCTCCATATTAGCCAGCCAACCAGCCACGTCAGTGCGCATGAATTCATATGCTAAAAGGGAGGCACATCCTCATTTGAATTTGAAATGAATGTAAATTTAAATGCTCAGGCTGTTGAGCCAGGAAATCCATGCCTTTGAGCAAGCATTAGATAGGATTGGCTTTAATGCCAGGATCGACTGAGATCTAGATCCGATTCTGGACTAGACAACCATTGATTGTAATTGAATAGGGTAGGTGAAACTGGAGGGAAGTGCTCAATGAGCCCCTCGGGTAAAAGAGATTTTCATATCTCATTTGGAGTTAGTGAAGTTAGAGTAGAGAAGTGCCGAGAGAGCTCAGGAACACCATTGTACTGATACAGGCATTGTTGCCATTTTTAATACAAACCAACAGTTTTTTTTTCCTACATTATTCTGTGTTGAATGGATGTCTGTGTGTGTTCCATATATATGTTGTAGATGTATGTTGTGTGTTATGCATTCTACAGGAGTTCGTGTGATTTCAGTTCGGAGTTCTTTGAGGTCTCATGCCATGAGGGCATGACAGAGTGTTGGAACTTTGAATACCAGTGCACTGAGGATGCAATTATGAACTCTGAGGAGTTAGACAAAGACGTGTTGAGGCATAGGATTGAAGTCAAAAACTCAGGAGAAGCATACCTGTGAGGTTGTTGAACACCTCAGGAGGCAAGGCTGTGTATGAGAACACAGTTGTAGACAGAATCACTGAGGATTCTGTAGGAGCTCTGCCAAGTGGGCATTGAGCGCATGCACGAGGTGCACAGAGTAAGGAACTCCATTGTGAGTTTGAAGAGGACCAGAATCGTGTAGGATTATGAGAAGCTCTACCAAGAGGGCATTGAGCAGGTGCAAGGAGTGCACAAGAGAACATAATTGTTGAACATTCTGTGGAAGGAAGATACTTTTCCATGAGGGCGTTGAGAAAGTGTGCGAGCAGGCACAACAGAGGAAAGAACTCTTAGAGTTCTCGAAGTCAGAGGAAAGGTCCACTGAGGGAACTTTCACTGGGTTATTGAATACCTAGCAAGACTCAGCAAGAAGTTGCTTGAGCAATTAGAGAGCCAAGAAGGCATGTTATTCTCCTTCTGCAGGAGAGGAGAAGGAAGAGAAAATCCCTCAAGGGGTTTGAGTGTTCATAGAATCTCAGGAGGGAAAGCACCAACATGTGTGTGAGAAGGCTCTACAAGGAGTGTAAGAGTCGAAGAATCCTCCAAGGATTCAAGAATAAAGCTCAGGAAGGCGAGTGCTTTTAAGCACGAGGTCGTAACGGCAAGGAATGCAGAGACCAAAGACACCTTTGGAAGAGTTCAGAGTAAAAAAATCTCAAGAGGGTTAGCGTTGTATACACACAGCGGGAACTCAGAGGAAGGAGCTCGCAGAGGAAGGAGCGCTAGGGTCGAAGCCCTTGAGAACATGAAATTCTTCCAAGCCTAGGAGAAAGCACACAGGAAGCTCAGGAGAGCTTAGCAGCCGTCAGATCGGCCTGAGGAGAATAGATATGGACCGTCGAATAGTTCACATCCAGGAGGAGTGCCAGAAATAGCGCACAGGAGAGGAGGACCAATAGCCATTGGATCTGGAATAGAATCCTGACAGCCGTTAGATCTCGGGAAGTTGCACCAGGTTTAAGCCCCAACGGGCAGAGGAGGAGTCCCGAAGGAGTTATCGGGATATTGGCGTCATCGGGTTTTCATAAGGCAGAGAATCGAGACCTTGAAAGTCCCGAAATCCTGAGGATGGATCTTAGCGGTTGATCTTGGCAGGGACACGTGTCAAGGAGCCAGGGAGCCATCGGAATTTGTCTCATCAGCATTTCAGGGTTTTCAAGTGCAAAGAACTCTTGCATATAGAAATCGCGATCGAAAATTTCCCGATAGGATCGGAACTGTCCAAATAGCAGGGACACGTGTCGAGAGATCCCGGGTATTCGGGGTTCGGAATATCGGTATTTCCAGAGTCGAGAAACTCTAGCATAATGAAATCGCGATTCGTGATTTCCCAAAACAGTCGGAGCCATTGATCGGAGGGACGCGTGTCCAAGGATCCTAAAGAGTTTGGGGTTCGGCATTTCGGGGTTTCCGCATACAACGGAATCACTGCATTTGAAATCGCGAAACTCTGAACCGCGATTTCCTGACAAGGTTAAAGGCGCCATAGAGGAGGACAGGTGTCGGAAGGTTGAGTCTTGTCGTGAGTCAATGCCAAGTGGCATCGGAAATCGGAGAATCGGGAATTCCGAGAGTGTAAGCTCTACGCATTGCAAATCCGTGAAGTCTGAAACTCCGAAGTGGGAAAGGATCGTGGTCTTGTGGACCAATGGGTCACATGTAAAAGGAGTTAGCTAGAGGGAGATAAGGGGAGTAGAGTATTATCGCCGATTGGGAGAATTCCTGATATAAGCAAGGAACATGTGGGTGGATGTTCATCAGGGTTCGAGGATTCATAATACCCGATCTCGTGAGTACAAGGCTCACGATCACGCGAAGCCTGATTTCCCGATAGGGAAAAAAGGGAGATCACCAAAGAAGCATCCTGTGGGTGCAGAAGAGTCCCAATAAGGGGTTTTGAAGAGAATTCTAGCTCTTCATGCCTAAGGAAGAGAAGGTCCTGGTGGAAGTGGATGTGCCTGTTGGCGCTTTCTGCGTCACTTTCTTATGGAAGGGGGATTAATCATTGGTAGCTAATTGAACCTTACAATGACTTCAAGGGATGTATGGGGTGATCATGCTAGGTTGGATCCTTTGTCTACTTATTTTCCAAACATGTTCACATCTGTTGGTTTTGTCATTGTCCCTCCCTGCCCTAATATTCCTACTTGGCAGAATGGTAGGTTGGGTACTATAGGCATTTCAAAATGACTAGATCATTTCCTCATAAATGAAGGGATGTTAGGGAGCTTGGGAAGATGTAGGTCATGGACTTTAAACTCAACACTCTCATATCATAATCGTATTTTTCTTCAAACTGATGAGTCCTTTGATCATACCTTCTCGCCCTTCAAATTTAATAAGGCCTAGTTGAATGAACCATATTTCATCACTTTAGTCTGATCAAGCTGGAGTTCTATGGCTCAGTGGGAGAACAATTTAGCGATGAGGTTAATAGTTCCATAAAGGATTCCATCCAGAATTTGCATGCATGCTTAAAAAAATAGTTCTAATGACTCAAATACTTCAATAAAACAAACTTGGATATCGCATCCCCGAGGGTGCCAAGAAGAAGAAGCCAGAAGAATAGAATTTGAAGAAAGGCAATTCTAGCCATGCGTTGATTTCCATCAACTCCTCTCTCGATGCTTGGATCATAGATTCAGGAGCATCACATCACATGGATGCCACAAAAGAAGTCTATTATTCATTGGATGCATGAAAATTTCCTCCTATTATGATGGGGGAAAACTCTCCAGTCAAGGTCACCGACAAAGGAAGGATTGAACTCACCAACGGAAGCTTCAAGAATGTGTTGCACATTCCCAAAATATATGTCAATCTTCTCTTTGTGTATCAGATGAAGAATTCTGGAACCAGAAAGAAATTAATTTTCACACCTAATGCAGTGGACATCTATGAAATGTATACCAATTCCAGGGTTGTTACCGGTGAGGTAAATCATCAATCTAGATTGTATACATTTTACAAATTTATTGAACCAGATTCTTCTTTACTTCTTACCCATGCTGATGAAAGTAGTAGGAAATGGCATGAAAGGTTCATGCATTTGAATTTCAGAAACATGCAACAACTTAGCAAGAAAAGATTGGTTGATGGTTTACTAGACATCCATTTGTCCAAAGGAATCTGTGAGGGACATGTTCTTGGAAAACACCCTCAAGATGAATTCGACAAAGGAAAGACTCAAATAGCTTCCTCTCCTTTAGATATGATCCATAGTGACCTCATGGGACCTTTTCCAAATCCATAAATCAGAAAAGCGATGTATGTTATTGTTTTTGTTGATGATTTCTCACGTTTCACATGGATTAATTTCTTGGGAAAAAATCAGAGGTCTTTCAACACCTAAAAGATTTCAAAGCCCCGGTTGAGACACTGTTAGGAAAGAAAATCAAAGTCCTGTGAACTGATAATGAGGGAGAGTATGTCAATCATGATATCCAAAATATTTTTCACAAGGCAAGGCTTCAGTTGCAGCACACAGTTCCTTATACTCCGCAGCAAAATGGAGTTTTTGAGTGGAAAAACAGATCTCTAAAAGAGATGGCATCTTCCATGCTACATCCAAAGTCACTTCCACAAAGATTATGGGCCGAAGAACTTAATTGTGAAACCTACATCCAAAAAATATCTCACCATAGATATGTCAAGGATAAGACCCCCCTACAAGGCTTGGAGCAGCCTCAAACCAGAAGTGACCCACTTTCCTCTTTTTGGTTCACATGCGTGGGCCCAGATTCCCTCTGAAAAGAGGAAGGCACTTGATCCAAAGAGCACAGAGTTTATCTTTGTTTGATACCCCGAGGGTGTGAAGGGATATAGACTTATTGATCTTTCCTTGGACTGGCTCATCATTGAGTGAAGTGTCCAATTCCAGGAAAGCGTCTCACATGTACCTCAACAGCTGCATGCATGCACCTTCATTCTTCCACCTATCTGAGATGATGAGCATGAACATGCCGACTCTTCTTCAGAAAAGAGTTCTAATTTAGAGGATTATGATGATTCAGAGATAGATTTAGGACAGTCAGATGCATATTCACTGCATCTAAATGCATATGCAAAGCTAGAGAAGAGGCCCAAGTGGGCCCATACTACTCTTCAGGATGAAGGGAATCTTGTTGGTGATCCAGCCAACACTAGGAGGACTCGATATGATTTTGAGGAGCCTCCTATTGCACTCACTACCACTAAACCATTTCCCTTCAAGCATCTTTTCTTGGTTCAGTCTTCAGATCCATAGTCTTATGGCGAGGCTACTAAAAATCCCTTTTGGGAATCTTCCATGCAGGAGGAGTACAACTCCCTCCTCGAGAACCAGACTTGGCATATGGTTCCCCTTCCTTTAGGAAGGAAACTTGTCAGGTGTAGATGGGTCTATAGGACCAAGAGCACAGTGGATGGACATATTAGCAGATACAAAGCCAGGATAGTTTCCAAAGGATTTCAGCAGGTGCATGGCATTGACTATGATGAGAGCTTCAATCCAGTAGCGAACACGAATTCCATATGTTTGGCACTTTACATTGTGACAACCAAGGGATGGTAATTCCATCATATGGATGTGAAGAATTTATTTCTTCATGGTGATCTCTTTGAGGAGATCTATATGGAGTAGCCCCATGGATTTATGCAAGATTCCTCTTTGGTATTTCGACTGAAGAAATATCTTTATGGCCTCAAGATGGCTCTGAGGGCATGGTATGCCAATATGGACTCCTACCTGTTGTCATAGAACTTCGTACATTGTAAATCATACCTAAATGTCTACATGCTCAAGACGACTGACTCACTTCTACTCTTAGTTTTGTACGTTGATGATTTACTGATCATCGGTTTCTCGACTTCAAAAATTGCTACAATCAAGAGGATTCTACGTAACAAGTTATTGATGAAGGACGTGGGTTCGCTACAATTCTTCCTTGGAATTGAGATCAGTTAGGATGCATCAGGCATCAAACTGTGGGGACTCTCCACTGGTTGACAACACACTTGTACAAAAAACTAGTGGGGAACTTGTTGTATCTCACACACTCTAGACTAGACCTCTTCTATGTAGTTGATGCAATTTCCATGTTCATGCAGGAGTTGCATGAGCTACATTGGAAGGTTGCAAAGTGTATCCTTCGATAAGTACAGGGAACCATCACCTTTGGGATTCATTATGCAACAGAATATACATTAGATCTCATCGAGTTCACTGATTATGATTGGGCTGGCGATAACACTGATCGCAAGTCCACATATGGTTACTCACTCAATCTTGGTTTCGGGCCTATATATTGGTCAAGCAAGAAGCAGGTTTCTATTGCTCTATATTTAGTAGAGGCATAGTACAGAGGGGTAGTTAACATAACCATTTAGGCTATGTGGCTACAACATTTTTCTCACTGAGTTGGACATTGAGTTTCATCGATTGATCATCATCTAGTGTGAACACCAGAGAAATTTGAAGTTCTGTAGAGATCCAGTTCAAAGGCAACAGATGAAGCACATACAGATCCAAATGCACTACATTCGGGACTTAGTAGATGAGGGGATCATTGACCTACAATTATGTCCTTCAACAAAACAAATGACAAGCATCTTCACCAAGACCTTCACTGAGCAAAGGTTCCATTCTCCGTGAATTCATCTTGGAGTGAAGGACACAATTGCCTAGCAACTATTAGTTCTTATTTTTACATACATTGTACCTTTAGTGGGGGGTTTTCCCATGAGGTTTTCCCTCATTCCTCACTTTATTTCAGTGTACTTTTTGTATTTGGGTACCTAACATGGCCTTATTATCGGGACCCATTCTTTATTTTCACCATAGTGATGTTTAGGGGGGGTGTTGGAGTTACTTCACACACACCTAGAATTTATTTTTCCTAAGGTTTTTCCTATGTTTATTAGTCTTTATCCAGTCTACTAAAGTTTAGGGAGAATATTCTATTCAGTTTTCACTTCAGTTTTACTAGTTTAGTGGAGTCTAGATGTTGCATTGGTTTTGTCACCATGCAACATTGGGATCATCACCAGCCAATTCACATTGTCCTTGGGATCATCACCAGACTAGCATATTACCCTTGATTCTGTAATCTCCTCCTCACTTCATTCTATTTCAGTCAGTTAACTGAAGACTGGTAGACTAGTTAACTCACTAGTTAACTCAGCTAGGTGGCATTTCACTCTCGTAACTGCCCGAGAGACTAGACTAGGTGGCAGTTCACTCCTGTAATTGTTGGTTTGTGTCCAGATCACTCAAGACCACCACTATGGTGCATTGGATTCACCTCCAGTGTGCATTGGTTGAGTTATATAGAGTATATCATGCGTAAATTATTTATTATTCATACGGTTAATGATAATTCTTCCATTATTTATCTCTTGCTTCTTCTTTCTCAATTTCTCTCTGCAAATGTGTGTGGTATTTTCTATCTATATCTATTCTGTGCAGGTTAAACACATTTAAAAATAGAGTAGTAGAGATATTTGGGATGCTTGTTTCTCCTTTGGATCAAAGGATGAAATACCTTGGATTTTTTTTTAAACCTAATGATTATAGAGTAAATGATTGACATTGGCTACTCCAGAAAGTGGAGAAGAAGAATGGACATTGGATGAGTAGATGGCTCTCCCTAGGTGGTAGACTAGTTCTAGTCAACTCTGTTTTACAAAATATGTTGGTTTATTGGCTCTGTTTAGCAAAGGTGGATTTGAATATTATTGATAACATCAGTCAAATATTCTCTAGATTCCTGTGGAAAGGTGCTAAAAAACCCACTGGGTTTCATTTAGCCATTTAGGATTTGATTACAAGGCCAAAGGATTTGGGAGGATGGGGAATTCAGAACTTGAATGGGTTTGAAAAAGCACTAGATGCAAAGTCCCTTTGTGGGGGGTTGTTTGGACTCTATCCATGGAGCAAGGTTTTGATCAAAAAGTACTTGAAAGGTGTTGAGGTTGTATTTTGGTTGCACACTATTATAACCCTAAAATGCACCACACAGGCTTACCCGGCATCAGGCCAACTCATGCCTCTTCCTTGCCAAAGTCATGCTGAATAAAACCTTGAAAAACCACTTAAAACAAGCAATCCGCGCCCTAACCTCTCACTGGGCGCGGGGGACCGCTTGCTAACCTTCTACTACACGCGGGTATCCGTGGGCTAACCCACTACAGCCCGCGGGTACCTAACAAAGCAAAAAATCAGGAAAGTTTCCGCCAGGACACGAGGCTTTTTGTCAGTTAACTGGAACTCCCGGCCATGCATGGCCGAGAGTTCGCCTAAAACCCTAGCTCCTTCTAGCCTATAAAAGGAGGGGTAGGGGTACTATTCAAGGTGGAGAAATCATAGTAAAGAAACTTTGCCAAAATTGCCAAGTCCATTATTTTCCCAACCCTTTAGCCTTGCCTCAAGCTTTAGGAGAAACTCAAACAACAGCAGTTGGAGGACAAAAGAAGAGGAGGAGCCCAGGATTAGGATCGTGGAACGGTGGCCGGTCTCTAAAATCATTGTAAGTTGATTCATATTCAGATTAATGAAAAAGATACTTTTCCCGTCCCGAATACATGAGTCTTATCTATGTTATTTGATTTATGTTTAATCTCTAACCCCCTAGTAGATCAATAGCATGCATGTGTAGTTTTGTCTTGATTGTAGGAAAGCTTTGTGGAAGGAGCAGCAGCAGCAAGGAGATAAAAGCTCAGCGGAGGATCTACTTCAACCGTCGATAAAAAGGTTGGTTGATTCTTCCCATGTTTGCATGAGAAAAGCGGTTGAGATTTTGGGTAGAAGGTTAAAAGTTAAGTCTTAAGGGTCATGATCTGCGTACAAGTTTAAAGCCCTAGCTTGTTAGTCCGTAGGGTAGAATACCCCACAACAGAATTGGCGACTCCACTGGGGAGAGTCTTACTCTTAGGGTTTCCGGATTTGGTTAAAGATCTTCTGGGTAGATCAAAGAAGTAGAGCTTCAGTTTCTTTGCTTATTTTGTTTTCTGTTAGTCAATAGCTAGCAGGGAACCTGGTCATCAATACCAGTTTTCCTTGACTGACGCTTGACATTTAGTCTCGGGACACACAGAGGTACCCGTGGCCTGCAAGAGGCCTGCACGCAGGTAACCCGCACCCTAACTGTCTACAACACACGTGTATCCGCGGGCTATAGTAGTTTCAGTAGCGTGTAGTTTTCAGGAAGCTAGAGAGGCAATCTCCTCTTCCCTGTCAGAAGTTTATCTTCTCAGGGGGATTTCTGGATCCTTTCTGGGTCTTGATTGGTTTATTGTCTTGTGTTTCAGTCTTTCTTGTTGTGTGTTTCTTTACATTGGTTTTTCTTTTTTTGTAAATTTTCTTTTTCTATTAAAGTGATAGCATCTCAGCCTGTTAGAGACTCTGGTTGTCAGTACCAGAAGCCTTTTTCAGGACTAGACTGTCTGTGTGTGATTTTATCTTAGTTTTTAAACATTCCCGCGGCCTGCTTAGGTTTAGCACGCGGGTACCCGCACGGTGTAGTAGTGCAGCACGCGTTTATGCGCGGGCTGTCTTGGTGACAGTCGCGGGTCTGTTAGGTAGCTTTTCAGCTTGGGTGGGGCAATCATCCCCTCCTATGGTGAGAAGATCTCCTCTCAGGAGTTTAGAGTCTGGGTCTACATAGTCAGCAGGTTAGGGCTTTTCTCCCTTAGCTTGTGCTTGTTATTTGATTTTTTGATAGAAAAGACAAAAGAGAAAAAATATTTATTTCATGGTTTTTAGGCAAGTGTTCGAATCGGTGTTGTCTTGATTGCTTTTCAGCATTTTTGTACTCTGATTCTGTTTGCGATCTGCGCTTTAAGCCAGATTTTTCTTTTCATTCTCTTGGTTTTTATCTTGTCATCATTTTTCCTAGTTGCGTTATTTTGCAATAAATAAAAAAAATCTCCTCTTTTTTCATCGTCTTCTTGGTTTGAAGATTTTGTTGTTGCGTCAGTAGCTCGAAAAGAAGTCTTTTTGCATAAGTTTTTTTAGTACAGTTCAAAGTATAAGTAGCTCGCAGATCTGAGCGAAAATTCTGTAGGATTGCTACATGAAATCTTGTGAGAGTTGAAAAGAAAAGAAAAAGAATTTTTTTGAAAAGTTGTTGGTTTTGCATTGTTTGAAGAAGTTTTTGTTTCCAAGCATTTTTTGTGCATTTTTCTTTGAGTCTGTTTTACACACCATCAGTTTCACTCTCACACCTTGTGACTTAATAAGCCCATTAAAAGCAACTCTCAATAAAATCAAGTAGACTTTTTTGTTTATAGGGTGCATTCACTAGCTTTGGACTAGGGCCTTGGAATAGGTTGGAGAGTTAATTCTCCAAGGCCACCTAAACTAAACATTGGAGTCTGTCATTAGGGAGTGTAAAAGTCCATTTACGGAAAGTTATTCAGGACCCCCCTATAACACAAGGGCTAAACACGAGGTCGCGTAAGGAAAGGTAGCGGAGATAACCCCTCCAAAGCTGGACCGAACGTGGTGGAGAACACATATAGAGGATCTGTTAAGGGATTCCGTCGTTAGCATTTTCCACGGAGCTTCGTGGGTCTCGAATCCGTTCGAGGTCCTCAGTTGTCTTCTAGACCATTTGCTCTTGATACCCTTGACAGGTTTCGGGCTTGATACCCTGCTCATTGTGGTCTTCGGACTGTCGACTGTACCCGCCTGATAGCTGTTCACGTGCTGGCAAACTAGTTGCCAATATTTTCTAGGGACATACACAGGTGACTGCGGGGGTATACCGCGGTACCTAGGGCGGACTTCATACCAACGCTTTGCAGAGTAGACCCGGAGGGTGCTTCCGTATTCGAGTTGCACTTGCACCGGTAAGGTACTCTGGTGTTGGTTGTGGTAACTGTTCTTCCTACTAATATAGTGCTTGCTTGATTTATCTTCTAGGGGCTTTCTTTTAGTGCGTGTTACTGTTTGTTCGTGTAGAATACCTTAGCGTGTCGTGAATCTTCTCACACAGTGGAGGATTCAGAGCTCCGCCGGTCACGAAGGCTTCTGGGCCTGCTACCGGTTATCCTGGAGCCACCCCCGCCACCACTGAGGTGGAAGCTAGACCATCTTGGGTCTTTCGAAGCAACCGGGGCTTTTGATCCCGAACAACCCCCCTAGGAATCGACCGCCAATTCTGGATTGGTTGAAACCTCAGACGCTGATTTTGGGCCGGACATTATTGTGCCAATTCAATTTTACGAATGCCTATCAGTGCCTAACCCAGTTATGGAACAAATCACGTCAACTGGGACTTCTTACATTCCTATCACTGTTGTTACCACAGGAGAAGCTTCTCCTAACTTACCATCGGCGGTCAGGACCACCATGGCCCCGGCCGCAACTTCGTCGCAAAGTGGACCGACCCCATCTATCGTGGTGGCCACGAATCCCTTCACATCTAGTGCGACAGGCACTCCGTTTTCATACAGTATGCCTAGTTCAGGAACGAGTCCTGCACTCACACACTCCACTTTACAGACTTTGGGTCTGGGGGCAGGGAGCTCTAACGCTCCTCTGCAAGGTCAACTTGGGGGCATTCCTATCCCTCTCAATGCTTTTCCTCACGCTGGAGGTCATATTCCTCCTTCGTCCCCGTCGCTCGGTGGTCCGCATCAGCAGATCGCCGGGCAGCCCGCACACATGAGTTCACTTGGAGCCGGGAGTCAAGGACAACCTGCGCAAACTCTGCCGGTAGGTTCGTCACCGTTTGTTTGGAACAGGATGTTTGGTAATAACACGCTCACACCTAATGCTTTCCCATCTGGGGGCACCCCTATATTTGGACAGTCTAATCCGGCACAGGGTACTATTCCTGCGTTGGGGGCACATATACCAGTTCCTTGGAACTCAGGACAAGGATCCAATCCCGCCACGGGAATGTTGTTCTGGGGTAATGCTTTCCACAGTCAATGGAACCCCGGACAAACTACCATGCCTCTCCCCAGAGGATCGGCATGGAGTAATCCTTCCCAAAGTCCGTCTAATACGATGAACGCCCAACAACCTATGTCCTTTATGGGGAATCAGTAAATGATGTCTCCTCAAATGAAAAACCCTTACGCTGGTCAAGGCCAAGGTTTTTACCCAAACCCTGGCCAGCAACCAAACTTTTCCTGGCAACCTGGTGCCAGTCAAACCCCAGGACCCTTTTATCCCAGCTATCAGCAACAACCTAAACTACCTTTCTTAGCGACGTTACACTTGCTGGATTTAACACGGTTGTTGAATGATCCTATCTGTCACGATCCGCGTTGGCCTCCTATGCCGACGAAGTTGCCTTTGGACATCCCAAAGTTCGAGGCCAAACCCAATGAAGATCCGGGTGATCATGTGACCACTTTCCACTTATGGTGTTCATCTAACTCACTGAAAGATGACTTCGTCCAGTTGCGATTGTTTCAACGCACTCTTATTGGGAGTGCCGCGAAATGGTACATAGAGCTCGACCGCTCACGATATTCCTTTTTTGGCGAACTGGCTATGGATTTCCTTAACCATTTCCAGTTACCTGTAAGATACGACGCCGACACAGAGTTGCTAGCCAATTTCGAGCAGATGTCAGCGGACCATATCTCGGATCATATTCGAGAGTGGCGACGCCGAGAGAGTCTTATCAAGGTACCCGTCCCACCAGCATTCCTGCTAGAGTGGTTCCTTAAGTCTTTAGTTTCGCAGTTATCCAAAGACGTCGCAACTTCAGGGGTTTTCTCAGAGGAAGAAGCCATCATGAGAGCTCAACAGTTTGAGCTTATTTATTCTCAGTCTGGTCTATTGTACAACATCCTGCCGGATGCACCACGATCAATTCTGGACAAAACCAGACAGAGAGCCGGACCACATGTCGATGGTATAGTTGGTTCGGCACAAACCAAGCCTGCTGAGCAATTGACAAAACAATTGCAGCAGTTATCGATACAACACTCAGCGGCCAGCCAGACTACTTCTTTGGCTGCTCCCCCTACTCAAACGTCGGAAGTACACTCCGTATAGACGACTAACCCAAAGGGCAACCAGCAGCCCGAGGGGAAGAAAAAACAACGCAAGAAGAGTAAGAAGGGTAAAAAACCAAATGTTAAGGCTGGCGAGGGCACCACAGAAAAGAGAAAGGCGAGGTATCTGTGCAACCTATGTGCGGAAGATCACCCAACTCACCTATGCCCTCGACTTGCATAGGCCTAGAAGTTTGTCACACAGCACCAGCAAGCTGTGTTGACCAACCCTTTTCAGTACGGGCAGAATTTAACTCAAGCCTCTGCAAGTACGGAAGGGGGCAGCCACGAAAACTGCCCTCAACCAAACGTTTCATCTTCTGCGAACGTATATATGATGAAAAGTGACGCTTTCATAGCAACCAGAGCTCACGATTATAGCAAGCCGAGTGCCTCTGAGAAGGGCAAAGAAGCCGAGATCCCATCTCTTCCTCTGCAGATTGAGAAGACATTGGGTGAAACAATGATGCGCATCCCAAAAGGTGCGTTCAAACGAGCTTCACATAATCCAAACACAAGGGCCACCCAGAACTACTCTGTGGTGGAAGATTTGTCACAAACCCCTTGTGCTATGCCCGCTTTGGAAGTCCTCCAAAGTTGCCCTGCTCAGAGAAAAACCTTGTTGACTGCTTTGGGCTCTACTGAGACTTGTAACCCGGGAACGATCATGTTGGATACAACTGACCTGAAACCTCGTTTGCCTTACCACGTCGTGTTTCAGATAGTAGTGGCTCACCCCACGAAAACCTTTACACGAAATATTTTTCGCACAGTGGTAGACGAGGGTGCTTCGACTTGCGTTATGTCGTTAGCATGCTAGAAAGCCATTGGTCAACCTAAGTTGTCTCCGTCACCTACTCTTCTCACTGCGTTCGATGGTCGTTATTTCCGACCGCATGGCATCATCCCTTCTTTCCCTGTGTAGTTAAGGGGGAAGACCGTGTGCGTCAAATTAGAGGTAGTCGATGCTCCCATCGACTACAATCTATTGTTAGGTCGTAGTTGGACTTACGCAATGCAAGCGATGGTCGCGACAGTCTTCCGAGTCCTCTTGTTTCCACATGAAGGCCGGATCGTAACCATTGATCAATTATCCTTCTCTTGACCTGACCCATCTTTAGGGGCATCCACGGTTCCCATGGTAGATAATCCTCAATCCGGTGTCGTCCATGTAGGAGTTGGTTTGAGCCCATATTTGATGGGTACCTTCAATTACCCACCTCCTCAAGGCGATGTCAAGTTTATATCGACTCACCACAAGGCTGAGATTTTCCATGTTTCGTCGTTCCGCATGACTTACTTTCAGGATCCGTGGACTCTTCCTTCCCCATCAAACACGATGGATGCGACAGGGCATGCGGGCATGTCTACGCCCTTGTCGGCGGCTGAAGTAGCGTACTCTTTGGTTCAACAAACTTCAGCTACTCCTGATCCGATTCCAGCACCGGAATTGGATCCTCTCCTTGAGCCTATCTGGGCTCAGGATTCTCTTGTCAACACCGATTCGTTAGACTTAGTCTTGCCTTCCGACGAAGCTATAATCAAAGCAATGACTGGTCCGGACAAACCCTGGGAAGATCTTCATCATAGGTCATACTTCCTCCCGGAATTACACCGAATCAAGGCAGGAGAATTCACTATCACCATGACGGGAGATCAGCCTTGTCCCATTAACCTCTTGGCTACTCAGGATATTTACGCTGAGGGAAATATGGCGACTATCGCTGAAACGATACCTATCAATATCTCCCGAAACCCCGGTGTCGTGGAGAATGTCTTCGTCGGTGCGGATTTCTCCCCCGAAGAGATTCAGATTTACACGGATCTTTTCAAAGAATTCAGCGATGTTTTTGCCTGGTCTTATGAGGAAATGCCAGGCATCGATCCAAAAATTGTTGAACATGAGATCACTACGTATCCGGACGCTAAGCCTGTTCGACAGAAACTTCATCCAGTTAATCCAAGGAAGGCAACAGCTATCAAAGCTGAAGTTGAGAAATTGCTTAAGGCCGGGTTCATATACCCTATCCACTTGACTGAATGGGTGTCAAATCCTGTGCCAGTTGATAAAAAACAAGGCACAATTCGCGTCTGTACCGATTTCCGTGATTTGAACAAGTCGTGTCCAAAAGACAATTATCCAACTCCATTCATCGACCATATCATTGATGAATGCGCCGGTTGTGAAGCCTTTTCATTCATGGATGGTTTCTCGGGCTATAACCAAATCCAAATCAAACCCAAGGACCAACACAAAACAACATTCATTTGTCCGTGGGGTACGTTCGCCTATCGCAAAATGCCTTTTGGTCTCAAGAACGCTGGAGCCACTTTCCAGTGGGCCATGTCTTTTGCGTTTCATGACCTCAAACATATAGTCGAGGCTTATCTAGATGACTTAGCATCACACTCTCGCAAGCGAAAGGATCATCCAACGCACCTCTGACTAATCTTTGAGCGCTGTCGCTACTTCCGAATTCGCTTAAATCCCAACAAGTGCAACTTTTGCGTCACGTCAGGACGCTTGTTAGGTTTCATCGTTTCAACAAAGGGGATCATGGTTGATCCTCTTAAGGTGGAGGCAATAGTCCAGTTGCCCCCCCCCACGCACAATTTTACAACTTCAAAGTCTTCAAGGTAAGGTGAACTTCCTACGACGCTTCATCGCCAACTATGCTGAAATCACCAAGGGCTTCATGCATTTACTGAAGAAAGACATTCCTTTTCTCTGGGATGAAGCCGTGCAACGCTCTTTCGATGCATTGAAACATGCCCTTACAACCGCACCTTTGCTACGGCCATCGAATTATAACAAGGATTTCCTATTATATCTGGCTGCCACAGAGTCAACCATAGGCATGGTTTTAGTTCAGGAGGATGATTCATTTTCTGAATACGTGATCTATTACCTGAGCTGAGGCCTCGTAGGACCGGAACTTAATTATACCCATCTCGAAAAACTTGCGTTAGCAGCAGTGCATGCTGTCCAACGGTTCCGTCATTATGTTCTGTTTTGTAAAACCACCGTTGTGGCCATCGTGAATCCATTTCAGTACATGTTGACACGACGAGTCATCGGCGGGAAAATCAGCTGATGGATGGTCATCCTCCAAGAGTTTGACTTGGATTTTGTTTCAGCAAAGTCCAAAAAATCACTGGTCTTCGCAGAACTTATTTCGGAACTTCCAGTTGAGTCAGGTGACGTTGTGCCTGAGGAATCACCTATCCGGGGGGATATGTTTTTGATCGAATCATCTGACCCCTGGTACGGAGATATACTGATCTATCTCCAGACTTTGAAGTGTCCTACCAATTCTTCTCATGATGAGCGTCGACGGATACGCCATCAGGCCAAGAACTATCTTATCCTCAATGATACTTTGTATCGGAGAGGCGTAGACTGTATCTTGCGTCGATGTCTCACTCATGAGGAGGTCGTCATCATGCTCAATGATTGTCATACAGGAGCTTGTGGTGGTCACTTATCCGGGTTGGCAACAGCCCAAAAGATTTTACGAGCAGGTTACTTCTGGCCCACGCTTATTAAAGATTGTATTGAGTCGGTCAATAAGTGCCATCCGTGCCAAATCTTCTCACGGAAGATGAGGGCACATCCAACACCGATGTTTCCTGTTATCACCGTCGGTCCCTTCACCAAGTGGGGGATTGATTACACTACTTGCAACCCCCCGTCAGCCAGGGGGCATCGCTATATCATTGTGGCTGTCGACTACTTTACGAAGTGGGTCGAAGCTATGCCGACGTTCAAAGATGATGGAGAGACTGCAGCTCTCTTCTTATTTAACCAGATTATAGCACGGTTCGGAGTCCCGAGAGAGATTGTCACTAACCATGGCAGTCACTTTCAGAATCAAATGATGACCGAGTTGACATCAAATCTTGGGTTACGGCAGGAACACTCATCACCCTATTATCCCCAAGCCAATGGGCAAGTGGAAGCTGTTAACAAAACGCTTAAGACAATGCTACAGCGAACCATCAACTCAGCCAAGTCTAACTAGAATTTGATGTTATACTCGGCATTATGGGCTTACCGAACATCAGTTAAGACTGCAACCAGTTTCTCACCTTTCCAACTCGTTTACGGGCTGCAGGCAGTCTTGCCCATCAAATGTCAAATTCCATCTCTGAAATTGGCAGTACAGTTACTGCCAGACACTTCTTTGCTTGAAGAATGGTTGGTACACCTAGATCATCTTGATGAACAACGTTGCGATGCGGCCCTGGCCAACGAGGCTCATAAGAATAGAGTTAAGTGTCAATATGATAGGTCCATTCGTCCTCGGGTTTTCTCTGAGGGCGACCTTGTCCTGGTTTACGACCAAGATAAGGACTCCCTGAGGGCAGGAAAGTTCAAACCCATGTGGTTCGGACCCTTCATTGTTAAGGAGGTGTTAAAGAAGGGTGCTTATCGTCTGGTCGATTTTGAAGGGAATGCTTTGGTAGAGCCTAGAAATGGGCTCTACCTCAAGAAGTACTACTCATAGGGTCACTGTGGGTAACTTTTTGTAACATATGTATAGTCTTTGTGCTATTACTTCCTTTCGTTTATTTTGAAAAGCGTGTCATGGACGTGCCATTAATGTTATCTTTTGTTACTATGGCAGATGTCAAGTGAGTCCAAGATGTTCATTGGGTATGCGGATGGTGCTAGTCGACACACGCGGAGGCTCACCTCCGCAGCTTGGGTAATTTTCACACCACAGGGTCAGTTGTTATCTTCCGGAGGGATATGCTTATTTGACACCACGAATAATGTTGCTGAGTATAGCGCAGTTATTGAGTTGCTTCGTGACGCTTTGTCATTTGGTATCTCTCGCCTCCAGTTCTATCTAGACGCTCAACTGGTTGTGTCGCAGCTAAACAGAATATATCGTGTGCACGATCCTACTTTACACCGAAGATTCCTTAGGGTACATCTCTTGGAATGCAACTTTGATTATATTACATATTTTCATGTTCCTAGGAGTCTAAATCAAATCACAGATACTCTAGCTAATCACATTTTAGATTGGCATCTTACTCACACATAAAGACGATCATGATCAAACACATGTAAAAATATTTTTGTACACATAATCCATAAGACACAAAAAAGAAATAAAAATCATATATATACATGATAACATCTCAGAGTACATAGATGGGAGCAAACGCCTCACAAAATGGGACCATAACGAGTCACTGGGGCTTATGCCCTCAAAAAATATAATACATGTCAGTGCTCGAGGCACACAAAAATCTACAAAAGTTGTTCAGGGCCTGTGAGCCCTGTTATAGTCAAAACAGCCCGACCCAAACGCCTAAATAATCGGACCCAGGTCCGAGGTAACCCCACCATGTGAGTCTGCATGGACGGAGGAATGTCCTCTATATCGATCATAGGGACTGTACGGGTGAGCTCAGTAAAGTTTTGCTCAATCCATACAAGGGCCCTCTCAACCTCTCCTGTTGTAGGGTGCCCTGCTGCTGCTACTCATCTGGCGGCGGCAGCTGATGTCTCTGGCCATGGACGACGCCTGTTCCGTGCAAAGTTGGCAGGCCGCACAGGTCCAACATCTGCAAGCAACACAAAGTTCACCCATCAAAACTCTGTTATCCAAAAAACATGATATATATCTAAAAAGACATAAAAATTACATATACAAACAAAAAAAAATAGTACAGGTGGAGACTTACCCATCTCCCCTCGTTCCTCACCAGGAGGCACTGGCATAGCTGGATCTCTGGAGAAGTCAATCCCCACGTATGGCTAGTCCTCAATGGCGAGGATCTTCCGCGACAACCATGCAAAGAAGTCATCATTGAAGGCCTCTACGGTCCTTCCGCCACCCTGTCGCGGCAGCAATGCTGCCCATCTGCATACCGCAGGGAACGTTGCCAGATGTCCTCGCACTGTCATCCGAGGACTGAAACATGGAACTCTCTCAAAGAAAAACGAGCACAAGATAGTCCCGAACCCGAAGTTCCTGTGTGCCCGCTGATGGCAATCTGTCAATTGCCTCTTCATACTCTCAAGCAATGTGGTGCTCCAGTCAAAGATCTGTGCGTTCACGCACTGAACTGCACAGTTCATCTATGCGCGCGTCGCCTGATGCATGGCGGCAGAGTCGGTAATTCGCCCAATAAGCGATAAGATGGTCTGTAGAGTCAGGCTGGTGACGCTGCCAACCGGTATCCAGGAAGTCCCCTGGTTAGTCCCAACCACGCAGTACTCTGCAATCAACTCCGAGACTTTGCTCAGCCCCGTAGGAAAAGTTTACAAGTTGACGGGTTCCCCTCTCCTCGAGAGGCCCGTCAAAAAGTATATGTCCTCGGTGGTGGGCGTCAAAGATTGCCCCTCGATCATAAATGCCTCAGCATCAGGATGCCAGTAGTCAACCAGGGCATTCAACAGCCTTGGTTGTGCGCGCATGAACGGACATAAGAAAAACTTTACGAGACCACACTGTGTCAGCACGACCATCACGTTTGGATCAGCAGCTACTGCCTCATTGGCAGCCTCATGCTCTCTCTCTCTCCAATGCACATACATCCTGCAAAAACCACAAGGCAAAAAAGGGGAGTTAGGATCTTGCACATCATTTTTTTCGTTGCGCGGGGGGTAACCCGCGGGCTGTAGAAGTGACAGTCGTGGGTACCCGCACGCTGTCTTAATCGTGCACGCGGGTACCCACGGGTTGTCTCTGGACAGTCCGCAGGTTACTAGGGCCGACCCTTTAAAGGGCGACGACCACCCCCCCAACACACTAAAAAACATCAATTAAAGTATTGAAATGCAAGATGAGGGAGTTTGTACTTACTTGGTCCGAGCGGAAGTCTGTTTGGTCCAACGTAGCTCTCGAAATCATGATCTGTAGGAAAGGGGGTCTTTTGGCTCCAGAGTCAATTTCCAAATCAGCAATGGTGATAATGAGCTACCAGCTTCTATTTATAGAGTTTTTGGCCTCTTTTTGTCACCCTTTTGGCCC
Organism: Picea engelmannii; assembly: GCA_009831015.1. Classification (NCBI taxonomy): domain Eukaryota; kingdom Viridiplantae; phylum Streptophyta; class Pinopsida; order Pinales; family Pinaceae; genus Picea; species Picea engelmannii. The sequence goes on along the minus strand of ML780268.1, from coordinate 1,561,188 downwards.
CTTTCATCAGTTTCTTTATACCAAAAACCATTTTGAGCGGTTCCGGAGTTATTCAGAAGGGATCTGAGTAGGTATCGGGACACTTTTCATTGAGTTTCAGAAAAATAAAAAAATATATACATAAGGATGGTCCATAAAAAAATTTCAAAAATCAACCTGAGCATATAGGGTAGAATTTCGATTCCATTGTTGCATCTCGTTGCCTTTTGTTTTTAAGATATAGGATCGATCCCATCCGGTTGTGCTACGGAACCTTCATATTTGCTATAGAAGTGTCGCAACTGGGTGGTAGAGCTTACCAAAACATGGATGCCCTAGGTAGTTCCTGGTTGCATTATGGTGTCCATGCCGTTTTTAACAAACACTGTAGGCTCGGGAGTCCGTATAGTCTGTCCTGAATATGAGTTTGAGCCTCATTTGCATGGGTCTTTTTTACTCTTTGTCTTACCCTCTGGACTCCCAAACACATAACGGGTCTCCTTTTAAGCCCTTTTCAGACCCTTTAAACATGAAAAGATTGCCGAGCGATCTTGTGACCCGTCACGCTCGTTAAACTGAAATTTGAAGTCACGTCTGTCCGGCGGTAGTTTACCCATTTTTCGGTCCAGACGGTCAACTGTACGAACAAAGGTATACTCTATCGAATTCCGATTCTTTAGAAGAGTATCCTCAGGTATAATTTTATTCCTTTTCGGGCCTGAGGGACTAAATCTACGAAAAAGAAACCCCCCCGGAGTCCATAGTTAAGCTCTTTTCAGACTCCCTAAAATTGAAAATATTTCCGAGTGACCTTGTTCTTTCACACTCGTTAAAATGGTCCAGAAGAACATTCTTGATGGAGTCCATAGTTAATCTTTTTTCAGACTCCTTAAAATTGAAAAAAATTGCCAAGTGATCTTGTCCTTGTCACACTCGTTAAAATGGTTTTGAATTGACGTCTAGTCGGTGCTAGTTTACCCCTTTTTCGAACCGACTAGACTACTATCGTAAAAGGTACCCCAATGTAGTTTCCTTTTATGTTTTTTTAGACTCTCTAAACATGAAAAATCACCGAGCTTCCCTTCTTTGGGCTCGTTAAACTTACATCGAAGGACGTTACCATTGTGTGTTCTATAAACCGCATTTACATACCTTGCTCGTCAGCCTTGTAACCGTTTGTTTCTGCGTCT
>ML780268.1:1512590-1526148 GCA_009831015.1 Picea engelmannii | reverse complement strand
ATATATATATTGTACTTGTTTTGTGTCGCTTGTTGTCGTAACGATGGGGTTCGTTACATTATTTCTTCTCTATAACACTCATTGCATCATGTGATAGTGTTACAGATATAAATAAATCAGATCATCTTGTTTCCAAATCTTGTTTTCCTTTAAAAGATAAGCATAAAATTATAGGACAAGCACATATTAAGAAGGAATAATCCATGGTGCAGAGTCATGCAACCATTATTGAAATGAGAAATGTACATAGCACAATTCTATGAAGTGTAATGGTTTTTATTTTTTTGTGTTGTTCTTTTCAAATGAAACTAATCCAAACTCTATTTTGTTTTGCAATCCAGTGTTTTTTTCTCAATTCAATAGTTAACTATTTTAAATTTGTATGTGTATTACTTCGTTAATGAACTATCAGTCAATCCATGCAAGTCCAAGAATTTTTCTTCAATACATTGTCCATTCACATCTGACAAAAGGATACCTAGTATGTGTCATTCCCACATCATCTCGGGTGACAATTTCTTTTGTCCACCACAAAACATTCAATATGCATATGCCTTGGAGTTTTGTACATAAAATATTGACAAGACCTAAATTTCAAACCCACCTCCCATAGGATAGCCACATATGCAATATGCACTTTAGATTATATGCACTACTATGCAATATGGATATATATTGTTTCATATGCATATAATTTACCAAAAAAAAGGTTTTTCCTTTTGTAATTGTTACATACATACCTCCTCTTGGGACATTGTTCTTGAGTTTCTTCTCCTACAATTTCTCTATTTAATTTTGATGTGAAAGAAATGCAACAAATGCAATGAACCAGAAAATAAACCCTTATGTCAAAATCACATGAAATATAAAATATTAACAAACGACAAAAGAGAAGCAAATAAATAATACACAGATAAAATTAGAAAAACGCACCTCTCTAATTCTCGTTCCATGTTTATTTCTTTTCCCTATTTTATTTTTAAACTTTGGTGATTGTTTTGATGTATTGCACATCAAAAAAGTCAAATATAAATGCATATCAATGGAAGTGAGATGCAAAGACAATGCAAATTGTCGATATTTTATTTTCTCTGCGACCAGAATATCTCTTATATCAGTTGCTTGCAATGTCCAACACAATTCTTGATCCAACATAGAAACAAGAACTTTTTAAATATGTAACAAGAATATGAAAACATGTTTTCATTCAGTTTATGTCATTCAGATGATGCTTAAGCTATGTCTATAGCATCGCACAACCTAGGGAAAACAATTCCAATATCAAAACAACATAGTTTTTTTTTTTTATGATTCTCTCTGATTCCTTTTTTATCTATGTAGTTTTTGAAATAGCTTTTGACCAATTCAATCCACCCGTAAAAATGAACAAATAATGAGGCACTAAATTATTTTTTGCATAGATGATGCACATCAAAAATATTTCATCCAACCATTTGATTCATCAATACAATTAACAAAAGAGGATTGGTTTTCTTAAACACTACACCAATGCTAATTAAAATTTGAATGAAACCAAGTAACTACATTGTGCATATCGCACACACTATCAAACAAAAGGATGTGAATTTGATAAAAAATAATTTCCACTTATATCAACTAGCTTGAGAATAGGAGAAATGATAAAAAAAAAACCATTAAGCAATTGACATATAACTGGAATATTTTCTTCGCATTGCTTCTAGATCCATGCCATTTCCTCGTAAATTAGAGCAAACCAATGTGCCATAAATCAATGAGCTATCCTGAATATTACAACACTTGTAACAATACCTCACATGGAACTATTGGAAGTGAGGAGATGTGAAACTGTGACAATGCAAAGAGAGAAAATGTATTAGTTCTTCATACGAGATTTGAATAAAGACCAAGTGCTAAATAGACAAAGTATCGACTCTGTGTAACATACACATGTGAAAAAGTGTTGATGACATCACTATGCCAATTGCACACGTGTCTATGCAATCAATTGTACCAATTCAAAAACATAAGTGGCATGAATTCTCAGGACAAGGGTCGAAAGTGTAGAACCTCACACAAGGATTGAAAATAGAGCAAGCATTTTCTCATTCTATTTTGAATCCTCATGCAGTCTGCATAACTATACTTGGTCTACTTAAGATAATCTATTTTTAAGCGTTGTTTGGAGAACTTGCATGGGTCATATGATCCAGGTGGATATCGGTGGCCACCTAATGATTCCATTGGCTCAAAACACAATTTTCCACCTTGGCAATCCTTCTACATTGTTTCAGGTCTTGAACTTCCATGACCATTTTGAGGCTCTAAATAACATTCTTTTCATGTAGTCGGAAGCTCTGTCCTGGACCCAGTCGAAATGTGTACTCATCATTTATACCTTTCTGATGAGGTATCGAGTACCCCAAACATAGATCGTATGCAAAATTTATGCCCTTGGGAAGTTGATGTATCAACTACCCCCATTGAGGCCCACAAACCTTTTGGCATTTCATCTCCCAGAGTTAGGGTTTTAGATGTTTAGGGTTTTCTCATTAATGCTTTGTGTTAAAAAATCATTTTGTGTCTCATTGCAAGTAAATCTTCTTGTGAATGAGTGTATCCATCACATCTCTTCTCAGAGATAAATTGCCACCATTCCAGAGAGTTCATTTCACTTTTTGTTTTTACAGTCTTTGAATATTTCATTAATTAATAGAAATTGAGTATTATTGTATCTCTATGTTTATTGCAATATCTCTTTGTGTTTCTTTGTAATATATTTACCTACATTTTGTTCTCAGCATAATCTAGATTAGTGGTATCATAACAATATTCTCCTTCTCGTTTCTTAGTGCATGTCCCCGACGATGTTAGGGTATAAAGAGTTGGGTCTTGAGCTAGTTTCTCTTGAGGAAAATTGATCTTTCAAACACAAGAAACCTCCCATGGAAGAAGAAAAGAGAGATGAGGCAGCAGTAGAACTTATTCATCCTTTTCTCGAGGAATCCTTCATGCAACATAGGGAGGAAATGATGGAGAATTTTTCCCAAATCCTTCGACAACTGTTGACAATAGAAGACACATATTCATCAAACAACCACTTTGGAAGCATCACCTCTTCAAGGTACAAGTTAATTTTTATATTCCTATGTTTGAAGGTTAGATAGATGAAGATTCTTTGGAAAAGTGGTTAAATATACTAGAAGGATATTTCTCTATCCACAACTTTTCCAATAGATAAAATATCTCCTTTCACTCCTTACGGTTGTTCCCAATGTGAAAAAATGGTGGGAGACTTATTATGAGAAAAATTCCATAGAGGAGTTTGAAATGTTTGAGGTCGAACACACTTGGAAATTTTTTATGGATGTCATCAAGGAAAAATATTACCCTATTGGAAACTATGACAACCAATACACGAGATGGACCACACTACGTCAAGAGAAGGGAAAGATAATGCCAAAGTTCACAAATACCTTCCAATAGAGAAAATATTTCATTGTGCTCCTTAAGGTTGTCCCCCATGTAAACAATTGGTGGGAGAATTACTATGAGAAAAATTCCATAGAGGAGTTTGGAATGTTTGAGGTCGAGCCTACTTGGAAATTTTTTATGGATGTTTTCAAGGAAAAATATTACCCTGTTGGAAACTATGACAACCATTACATGAGATAGACCACACTGCGTCAAGAGAGGGGAAATACAATGCCAAAGTTCACAAATACATTCCATACCTTACACACCAAGCTCGGTATCAAAGACTTTGAGTGACATATGGTTCTAAAATATCATGGGGGTCTACATATGTACATCCAAACATAAATAAAGTTTCTAGACATCTCATCACTAGGATTCACTTATCGATATGCTATCAAAATCGAGCAAAACCTTAAGCATCAGAACAAACGATGGTTTGGGTATGCAAATACACAACAACCGAAGTATGGTAAAGGCGGCCCTAACTCACAAAAAAACCAATATCATGAAAACCAATCCAAGCCGCAGGAAAAAAAGAGTAATGGGAAGATGAAGAAGGACACTGGAAAGTGGTGCAACTTCCAAAAAATCCCTTGGCACAAAACTGATGAATGTTTCTGCAAACATTCATTGGTGGCTGAGCTCAAATTAAGAGAGTTGATCCCAAACTCAGAATCTAATTCAAAAAACAATAAAAGGAAATATATCATTGATATAGAACCCAATACTACCATCACGACCCCAACAATCCAATTAGAAGAACCTGAGGAAGGGGGGCACCCCTTCCATTCATATATGTGTGAGAAGGCAAGCCCACTACATTTCATTATTGCCAGCGGAATCTGAAAGAACCTAACCTTAGCAGAGGTCGTCAAGCAGTTATATTTGATGACAACATCACACCCACAACCATACAACATTGGGTGGCTTCACCAGGGACGATATCTAATGTCATCCAACAATGTTGTTTGTCCTACGACATGAATTCCTTCAAGGATGAGGCACAATGTGATGTTTCCCAATTGGAAGTATGTGATGTTCTTTTAGGATATCCATATATGTGTATGTGTCATGTTATTTATTATTCTCAATGTCATAGTGTCATTGTTACTCTAGGGGATCATCTCTACAAGGTACCATAGGTAGTTTCGACTAGTGTCATGGAAAAAAAATGTTGAAAAGTAATCTCTCATACCAAAAATTTTAGCCTCTTCACAATACAACCAGAAGGTGAAAAAAGGAAAACTATGACCACTACAACCTTAGCCCAAGACCTTTCTATCTAGCAAAATTAGGTTGAGAAGATTGTAGAATATCCCAAAGGCATTCTTGTTTCACCTACATCATTGCCTCCACACTATCCAGTCAAGAAAAGATATAACAAAGCCCTTGATAGCTCTATTAGCCACAACCCTTTTTAGGTGTTCTTGGGGTTCCAACCATTAGGCCCCATTGAGATAGCTCATCATGTTTCATCTTCACCAATAGATTCCTTCCACACTCAAACCAAGGTAGATCATGTAGCTATATTGGTTGGATAGATACAACCCCTCCAACAATAGGTTCATGACATCCTTCAACAAGCTAAGCAGGACAACTTCCTTAGAAAGGCCAACGACTCACCAAAGTTCAAATTCATCAAAATATTCCTCATATTTTAGGGGAACTTGACACAATGGGGACTATTGCTTCATAAGGGGGGAGGAAATATCCATGTGGATATCAGTGACCACCCACCTGTTCCATTGGCTCAAAGCACAATTTTCCACCTTGGCAGTCTTTCTACGGTTTTTCGGGTCCTAAACTTCTGGGGTCATTTTGAGGCCTTAAATGACATTTTTTTTATGTTTCAGGGCCTAACTGAGAATGATAGGCTCTGGCTTGGGCCTAGTCAAAATGTGTACTCCTTCGCTAGACCTTTTCGACGAGGTATCGAGTACCCTAAATGGAGATCATATGCAAAAGTTATGCCCTTGGGAAGTTGATGTATCAACTACCCTCAATGAGCCCACAAACCTTTTGGAATTTCATATACTAGGTTAGAGTTTTGGATGTATAGGGATTTATCATTAATTCTTTACGTTAAAAAGGCCTTTTGAGCCTCATTGTAATGACGTATTCTTGTGATTGACTATAGTCATCACATCTCTTCTCAGAGATAAGCTTCCAGCATTCTAGAGAGTTCATTTCACTCTACATTTTAGCAATCTCTACAACTTTCATTCATTAATAGAAATTGAGTATTATTATATCTATGTGTTTATTACAATATCTCTGTTTATTTATTTGTAATATCTCCACGTTCATTTCGTTCTTAGCATAATTTGAATCATCACATCCCTGCATTACTAAACTTATGCACCTCTGCATTTCCAATAGTTTTGTATCTGTGATTGTGACAAGCGACATAATTTGCAAAATATTTCACTGATTTATGGTAAAATGATTTGCTTCGATTTGTGAGGAAAGGCCACGCATCTAGAAGCAGTGAAAAGAAAATGTATCACTTATCTATAGACTAGTCGATGGTTTTTTATTATGGATATTGTTATTCAGATGGTAGTTGATATATGTGTAAAAGACATTTTAGCGGATTGACACCATGCTCTTGGATTTGGGGCAATCCCAACTCTATGATCTATTTATCCTTGGAAAATTTTATAGTCAAAATAATTTTTACTCGACCATTTCTTAGGTTGGACGAAAGGTTTTTGTATATACATATCTCTGCCATCCACAAAACTATGCCTCTCACATAGTAGAAAATCAGTCTTTTTTCAACACATGTTCAGAGAATTCATAGAATATGGTCTTCTGTATTCACTTGGTAGGATTTTTAAATCAATAACCTTTTCTTGCAAATTTAACAAAATCAATTTCTTAAAAATGAAGATATCATCCAAATTACATCCCCTATCACAATTCATCGTGCAGAGTTGTAGAATTTCGGGACAATAACTAATATGAATTCTCTACATGAGTATTGGAAATACACAATACTACTTGTTCTAGCGATATTCCTCTACCATTTTCAAGGTGCACAAGACATAGCTGCACTAGGTGTTGCCATATGTTCATAGCTATACTTAGTCTATGCAATATGGTATGTTTTTAACCCTTGTGCAAGGAACCCACACGGTTGATCCTCTCGCATTGCTACACTTCTGCACCTCCACATTTCCAATAGTTTCGTGATTTGACAAGTGACGTAATTTGAAATATATGTCATTGATTTATGGTAAATTCATTTTCTTTTATTTAGAAGGAAATGCCACACGTCTAGAAGCAGTGCACATAAAATGTGTTTCTTATCTTTAGACCACTCACTAGTTTTTTATTATGGTTATTTCCATTCAAAAGGTAGCCGATATATGTGTAAAAGACATTTTAGCAGATTCACATCCTGCTCTTGGCCTTGGGGTAATCACAACTTTGCAATCTATTTATCTTTGGAAAATTCTCTACTAAAAACATTTTTGACTTGGCCAATTTTGAGGTTGGATGTAAGGTTTTTCTATAGCCATATCTCTTCCCTCTACACAACTATGTCTCTCACATAGCAGAAAATTGGTCTGTTTTCAACACGTGCCAAGAATTCATAGAATCTGGCTTTCTCCATTCACTTGGAAGTAGTTATAAATCACTTCCCTTTGCTTGTGAATCTAACAAAATCAACGTCTAAAAAATGATTGAGATATCATCCAATTTCCATCCCCTAACATAATTCGCCATATGAAGGCGCAAGACTGCATGATGATAATCGACATGAATTATTCTCCCAAGCATTTCAAATACACAGTGGTGGTTATGCAAAGGATATTCCTCTACGATTCCCAAGGTGCGTAAGACATTGTTGCAGTGAGTGTTGCCATATTTTCATAGAAAATTCCTTCCTCTCATATTGCTACACTTCTGCACCTCCACATTTCCAATAATTTTGTGATTTGACAAGCGACATAATTTGAAATATATGTCATTGACTTATGGTAAATTCATTTTCTTTTATTTAGAAGTAAATGCCACACGTCTAGAAGCAATGCAAATAAAATGTGTTTCTTATCTTTAGACCACTCAATAGTTTTTTATTATGGTTATTTCCATTCAAAAGGTAGCCGATATATGTGTAAAAGACATTTTAGCGGATTCACATCTTGCTCTTGGCCTTGGGGTAGTCACAACTTTGCGATCTATTTATCTTTGGACAATTCTCTAGTAAAAACATTTTTGACTTGGTCACTTTTGAGGTTGGATGTAAGGTTTTTCTATAGCCATATCTCTTCCCTCTACACAACTATGTCTCTCACATAGCAGAAAATTGGTCTGTTTTCAACACGTGCCAAGAATTCATAGAATTTGGCTTTCTCCATTCACTTGGAAGTAGTTATAAATCACTTCCCTTTGCTTGCGAATCTGACAAAATGAACGTCTGAAAAATGATTGAGATATCGTCCAATTTACATCCCCTAACACAATTCGCCATGTGAAGGTGAAAGACTCCACAATGATAATCGACATGAATTATTCTCCCAAGCATTGCAAATACACAGTGGTGGTTATGCCAAGGATATTCCTCTATGAGTGCCAAGGTGCGTAAGACATTGTTGTAGCGAGTGTCGCCATATGTTCATAGAAAATTCCTTCCGAAAAACTGGAAAATGCCCATCTTTCTGAACTATGTTTGCTTCTAGTATAATCAACCCCCCCCCACACTGCCCCCCGCCCCCCCAAAAAAAACAGATGGAACACTGTGCAAGGAACCCACTAAACAATCATGTTGACAGGTGTAAATGACACACCATTAACTAGAAGGATAGATCTAGACCAGGGTTGTCTAATTAACCCAAGCCATTTGGTATGATCTATCTTAATGGGTTTAATGGCTCCGTTAGCCAACTAGGATCCTAAAACAAGAAAAAGAAATAAACTACTCTAAAGCTATAACTATAATAATATGTATATGAATCTAATTATTTATAGGTGTTTAAAACATAAATATGAATATGTGATTATGAACAAAGTATTTACAAATTGCAAGTTTTGGTGGATGTCTTGCGAAATCAATGTTTTTGTAATTGTTTACGAAGTAGATAAAGAAATCACATATTTTTATATTTTCTGTTTTATAATTTAAAATCTAAGAACTCAAAAAGATAATAATAAAACACAATCTGGAACAAGAACAAAATAATAGTCAGAACCAATTTAAACTGTGTTATTTCACTAATGAATAAACTAATAACAAAAATTGAATGTGAATAAAACTAACCTAAGACTAGTCTCATACTGTGTTTATATCCCTATGCAATCTAGACTTCAAGCTATCTTTCCTGTGAGAAAAATCTATAACAGGCTTGTGCTAACATCTCCAGAACCAACTCAAGGTGTTTTTGGGAGCAAAGATTTAAGAACAGAGTAATAAACATATAGATCCAATGACCTTGTAATGATGAATGTTTACAGTAAAAGAAATTTTAATGTGAAGCATTCATTTGATACATCAACTTAAAATCAACCATAAATCATGATATTAAAGTGAAATAACGATCATAGATATAATATATGAAACAACAAGTTATAGAAAAAATTTAAAGCACTGAATAAAATGAAACATTATATGCTAATAAGGCTAAAGATGTATAACATATTGATATTCCATAAAGTAAGAGACAAAACATAACTGGGATAGTGTCACGTTGGTCTAAAGCCGAAATGTGAACAACTTGTCAATATAGTCTTGGAAATTACATATCCATAATTTGTTCCAATCAAAGATGCCTTCACTAGCAAAAGTGAACAGTGTTTAAAGTAATCCTAGATCCAAATAATCATATATGACATGATAGAGTTGAATCTTCCAAAATCAAGTAATATTACAAAAATAGTGGATTGGAAACCACTCATAACAAAGTTGGTTTATTAAAAAATAAATCAATTTTTTTATAAAACATAAAGAAGTAGAAACTACTAATCATTTAGGCGTATAATTGAAAATATTTCTTCCAAGTAATCAACAACAGGATCTCCCATTTCCCGAGAATAGAAAAACCAATTTTATATATTAGAAAAACAAATTGCTAATCACTAATTATTATTATTATTAAAAGGACCGGCTACAGAATCTTCGATTTTGTAGCCTGTCTTAATTTTAATAAATGAAATCAAAACCCAAATCTACTTATTTAGACTTATATTACAAAAAACAATGAAATGAAAATAGAATGTTTTACCATTAAAAATCAACTAGAGAGGTATCAATCAGTTCAAAGTTTATAATTTCTTTGACACTGGTCTTATTCTTAATGACTATGTTTCCAGATCTCTTGATTCATTTCTTCTCCCTTTCTGCATGTGCCTTGAGATCAAAGTTTTTTTGCTTCAATAGATCGTTCTGAGTAGTCAAAGTTTTAATTTGGGCCTATAAGAGAGGGACATCGGTATAGTAACACTCTACCCAATAGAGGCAACTATCACAGGGTACCGTGGAGATGGAAGATCGACACAAGACACAGTCGACCAAGGGTGCTTCAACCTTGCCTGTTGTTTTTTCTAAATCATGGTCGATACCCGAAAACCCCTTTTTATCCTTAAGACATGGGGGAAAATTGGTCACGAAATCATATGGTTCGACATGGGTGATGACCTCTTTCTTGGAACATTGCATTTCAGGATCTTCCCAAATAATTAACCAAAGCTTTTCATGTACCAAAACAATTCGACAATGAACTATCAAACTATTGAATCCATAACAACCATATTAAAACCAAAAAAATCGAAAAATGGATCAATCAACCATTTCATGAGGTTTGCATTTTAATTACATATGGATGGTGTTTTAAAGGATATTTCTAAGGCACAAAATTATTAAACCAAGCCAAGTTTTATGTTTAATTCATGCTTATAGTCATGAATTAAAAATAAAACAAATGAAAAATGCAAATAATAAAAATTTAATAAGGTAAGGTCTAATCCAACAATCATTTTGAAACTCAAAAATGTTTACAAATTTGAGTTGATGGCAGCTACAAAAAAGTGTAATATCTTTCGATCATGTTAAATATCAAAAATCATATGTGGTTGCCAATAAATCCCCAACAACATATGAAAATGCATCCAACCTAAGAACAACATTGATTTGCAGCACATGCAAAATAATGCATTTCTCCCTAACTTTATATGTGCACTATCTCCATACCATCAAGCAACTACAAAATAGGAAGAAAAATACACACTAACAATAGGGAAATGAAAAATAAGAATTAGGACATAATCTTCCCTAGAATATAGCATACAATGCAGAGGATTTCTTACACTCTAACGTAGACTTCCACAACTCCAAAATTAGAACTCCTGCAACTCGCCACTCCCAGCACTTGGAACATCAGAACAACTCCATCCTTTTGAACCAAAATAGATGACATGGTAGATAAATTCATTAAACAACCCAAAAACAAAGTGACCAATACAATCTCAAAACAACACACCTTCTCTTCCTGCTCACCTTTGACTGTTTTTGGCCAACATCCCTTGACCAATTTGACTTTCTTTGTAAAAAACCAACAACACAACATAAGTAGCTACACTTAGTGAACTAAAAAAGGATTGCTATAGTTCCATTGTCGGGACTAATAACAAGAATATACACCATAAGGGGATGACGTTGCAATTTCCTTAAGGAATTTAGAGAAAATAAAGATGGGAATCTGATGCATTAGAATGCGATGTAAGGTGAAAGTTAAATGAAAATGTCAGCAACTTAAGGTGATAGATAGATGTACAAATCTAGTGAACATTGTTGAAAACGAGCAACCTAATGTGGCCTCAACTTTATTTTCATGGAACCTTCTGGGACCTTTTTGATGATTCAACTAGAGTAAGTTTCATGGAAATTTTTGGGACCTTGTTGATGATTCAACTTTCATGTAAATGATACTTGTGTGGGCTCAACCTTTGGAGTCCAATGTAGAGTACATTGAAGATGTAAACATCCGTTGGTGTTTGTAAATTCTCTTTGTCTTTCTTTGTAATATATTTACCTACATTTTATTCTCAACATAATCTAGATCAGTGGTATCATAACAATATTCTCCTTCTCGTTTCTTAGTACATGTCACCGACGATTTTAGGGTATAAAGAGTTGGGTCTTGAGCTAGTTTCTCTTGAGGAAAATTTATCTTTCCAACCCAAGAAACCTCCCATGGAAGAAGAAAAGAGAGATGAGGCAGCAGGAGATCTTATTCATCTTTTTCTCGAGGAATCCTTCATGCAATAGAGGGACAAAATGATGGAGAATTTTCCCCAAATCCTTCAACGAATGTCGACAATAGAAGATACATATTCATCAAACAACCACTTTGGAAGCATCACCTCTTCAAGGTACAAGTTAATTTTTATATTAATATGTTTGAAGGTTAGATAGATGAAGATTCTTTGGAAAAGTGGTTAAATATACTAGAAGGATATTTCTCTATCCACAACTTTTACAATAGATAAAATATCTCCTTGCACTCCTTACGGTTGTCCCCAATGTGAAAAATTGGTGGGAGACTTATTATGAGAAAAATTCCATAGAGGAGTCTAGAATGTTTGAGGTCGAACCACCCACTTGGCAATTTTTTATGGATGTCATCACGAAAAAATATTACCCTATTGGAAACTATGACAACCAATACATGAGATGGACCACACTACATCAAGAGAGGGGAAAGACAATGCCAAAGTTCACAAATATCATCCAATAGAGAAAATATTTCATTGTGCAAATACCTTCTAGTAGAACAAGTGATGGTTTGGGTATGCAAATACGCAACAACCTAAGTATGGTAAAGGTGGCCCTAACTCACAAAACAACCAATATCATGAAAACCAATCCAAGCCACAGGAAAAAGAGAGTAATGGGAAGATGAAGAAGGACACTGGAAAGTGGTGCAACTTCCAAAAAATCCCTTGGCACAAAACTGATGAATGTTTCTCGAAACAGTCATTGGTGTCCGAGCTCAAATTAAAAGAGTTGATCCCAAACTCATAAATCTGATTCAAAAAAAAATAAAAGGAAATATATCATTGATATAGAACCCAATACTATCATCAGGACCCCAACAATCCAACCAGAAGAACCTGAGGAGCTTGAGGAGGCGGGGCACCCCTTCCATTCATATATGTGTGAGAAGGCGATCCCACTACATTTCATTATTGATAGCGGAATCTGAAAGAACCTAACCTTAGTAGAGGTCGACAAGCAGTTATATTTGATGACAACATCACACCCGCAACCATACAACATTGGGTGGCTTCACCAGGGACAATATCTAATGTCATCCAACAATGTTGTTTGTCCTACGACATGAATTCCTTCAAGGATGAGGCACAATCTGATGTTTCCCAATTGGAAGTATGTGATGTTCTTTTAGGATATCCATATATGTGTAAGTGTCATGTTATTTATGATTCTCAACATCATAGTGTCATTGTTACTCTGGGGGACCATCTCTACAAGGTACCATAGGTAGTTTCGACTAGTTTCATGAAAAAAAAATGTTCAAAAGTAATCTCTCATAAAAAAAATTTAGCCTCTTCACAATACAATCAGAAGGTGGAAAAAAACACACTATGACCACTACAACCTCAACCCAATACCTTTCTATCTAGAAAAATTAGGTTGAGAAGATTGTAGAAGATCCCAAAGACAGTATTGTTTCACCTACATGGGTTCCTCCACACTTCCTAGTCAAGAAAACATATAACAAAGCCCTTGATAGCTCTATTGGCCACAACCCTTTTCTGGTGTTCTTGGGGTTCCAACAATTAGGCCCCATAGAGATAGCTCTGCATGTTTCATCTTCACCAACAGATTCCTTCCACACTCAAACCAAGGTAGATCATGTAGCTATATTGGTTGGATAGATCCAATTCCTCCAACAATAGGTTCGTGACATCCTTCAACAAGCTAAGTGCAAGATACTAGATATATAAAATATGAAGAACAGAAACGAAATGCTAGAAATGACAGAATAACAGTAAAATATCCAGCATAATCTTCACAATACACAGAAATGATATACGAAATAGCAACAGAAATAGCACTTTGAATCAGATAGAAATGTTC
>ML780268.1:1489788-1507596 GCA_009831015.1 Picea engelmannii | reverse complement strand
GAAGATCCTTCTAGAAGCGGAAGCTTCTATTAGGTCTTCTTACATCCGCCTTATTCTATTTTATTGAAAGGTCTTATTAATATTGACCTTTATTACATCCGAATACATTGATCTACCTATGTGCAGGTTAGGACCTTAACACTAAGCTAAGCCAACGAATCACCAAAGTTCAAATTCATCAAAATATTCCTCATATTTTAGGGGAACTTGACACAATGGGGACCATTGCTTCATAAGGGGGGAGGAAATATCTAGGTGGATATCGGTGACCACCAACCTGTTCCATTGGCTCAAAACACAATTTTCCACCTTGGCAGTCTTTCTACGATTTTTTGGGTCCTAAACTTCTGGGGTCATTTTGAGGTCTTAAACAACATTTGTTTATGTTTCAGGGCCTAAGTGAGAATGATAGGCTCTGTCTTGGGCCTAGTCAAAATGTGTACTCCTTCTCTAGACCTTTCCAACGAGGTATCGAGTACCCTAAATGGAGATCATATGCAAAAGTTATGCCCTTGGGAAGTGGATGTATCAACTACCCTCAATGAGCCCACAAACCTTTTCGAATTTCATCTCCTAGCTTAGAGTTTTGGATGTATAGGGATTTATCATTAATTCTTTACATTAAAAATGCCTTTTGAGCCTCATTGTAATGGCGTATTCTTGCGAATGAGTGTAGTCATCACATCTCTTCTCGGAGATAAGCTTCCACCATTCTAGAGAGTTCATTTCACTCTTCATTTTTACAATTTCTACAACTTTTATTCATTAATAGAAATTGAGTATTATTATATCTATGTGTTTATTACAATATCTCTGTGTGTTTATTTGTAATATCTCCACCTTCATTTCGTCCTTAGCATAATTTGAATTGTCACATCCATGCATTACTACACTTATGCACCTCTGCATTTCCAATAGTTTTATATCTGTGATAGTGACAAGCGACATAATTTGCAAAATATGTCACTGATTTATGGTAAATTGATTTGCTTCGATTTGGGAGGAAAGGCCACGCATCTAGAAGCAGTGAAAATCAAATGTATCACTTATCTATAGACTAATCGATGGTTTTTTATTATGGATATATTTATTCAAATGGTAGTTGATATATGTGTAAAAGACATTTTAGCGGATTGACATCATGCTCTTGGCTTTGGGGCAATCCCAGCTCTGTGATCTATTTATCTTTGGAAAATTTTCTAGTCAAAATAATTTTTACTTGGCCATTTCTTAGGTTGGACGAAAGGTTTTTCTATATATATATATCTCTGGCATTCGCACAACTATGCCTCTCACATAGTATAAAATTAGTCTTTTTTCAACACATCTACAAAGAAATCATAGAATATGGTCTTCTGTATTCACTTGGCAGGAGTTCTAAATAATACCCTTTGCTTGCAAATTTAACAAAATCAATTTCTGAAAAATAAAGATACCATCCAAATTACATCCCCTATCACAATTCATCGTGCGGAGTTGTAGAATTTCATGACAATAACTGACATGAATTCTCTACATGAGCATTGGAAATACACAATACTAGTTGTTCTAGCGATATTCCTCTACCATTTTCAAGGTGCACAAGATATAGTTGCACCAAGTGCCGCCATATGTTCATAGCTATACTTAGTCTACGCAATATGGTCTATTTTTAACCCTAGTGTGGAGAACCCACATGGTTGATCCTCTCGTATTGCTACACTTCTGCACCTCCACATTTCCAATAGTTTCGTGATTTGAGAAGCGACGTAATTTGAAATATATGTCATTGATTTATTGTAAATTCATTTTCTTTTATTTAGAAGGAAATGCCACATGTCTAGAAGCAGTGCAAATAAAATGTGTTTCTTATCTTTAGACCACTCGATAGCTTTTTATTATGGTTATTTCGATTCAAAAGGTAGTTGATATATGTGTAAAAGACATTTTAGCGGATTTACATCCTGCTCTTGGCCTTGGAGTAATCACAACTTTGCAATCTATTTATCTTTGGACAATTCTCTAGTAAAAACATTTTTGGCTTGGCCACTTTTGAGGTTGGATGTAAGGTTTTTCTATAGCCATATATCTTCCCTCTACACAACTATGTCTCTGACATAGCAAAAAATTTGTTTGTTTTCAACACGTGCCAATAATTCATAGAATCTGGCTTTCTCCATTCACTTGGAAGTAGTTATAAATCACTTCCCTTTGCTTGCGAATATGACAAAATCATTGTCTGGAAAATGATTGAGATATCATCCAATTTACATCCCCTAACACAATTCGCCATGTGAAGGTGTAAGACTGCATGATGATAATCGACATGAATTCTTCTCCCAAGCATTGCAAATACACAATGGTGGTTATGCCAAGGATATTCCTCTGCGAGTGCCAAGGTGCGTAATACATTGTTGCAGCGAGAGCCGCCATATGTTCATAGAAAAATCCTTCCGAAAAACTTGAAAATGACCATCTTTCTAAACTATGCCTGCTTATAGTATAATCAACCCCCTCCCCCCAAAAAACCAGATGGAACATTGTGCAAGGAACCAACTAAACAATCATGTTGATAGGCATAAATGACACACTGTCAACTAGAAGGATAGATCTGGGCCAGGGTTGTCTAATTAACCCAAGCCATTTGGTATGATCTATCTTGACGGGTTTAATGGCTCCGTTAGCCAACTAGGATCCTAAAACAAACAAAAAAGAAATAAACTACTCTAAATCTATAACTATAATACTATCTATATGAATCTAATTATTTATAGGTGTTTAAAACATAAATATGAATATGTGAATATGAACAAAGTATTTACAAATTGCAAGTTTTGGTGGATGTCTTGCGAAATCAATGTTTTTGTAATTGTTTACGAAACAAATAAAGAAATCACATATTTTTATATTTTCTGTTTTATAATTTAAAATCTAAGAACTCAAAAAGATACTAATAAAACATAATCTGAAACAAGAATAGAATAATAGTCACAACCAATTTTAACTATCTTATTTCACTAATGAATAAAATAATAACAAAAATTGAATGTGAATAAAAATAACTTGAGATTAGTCTCATATTGTGTTTATATCCCTATGCAATCTAGACTTCAAGCTATCTTTCCTGTGAGAAAAATCTATAACAGGCTTGTGCTTACATCTCCATAATAAACTCAAGGTGTTTTTGGTAGAAAATATTTAAGAACAGAGTAATACACATATAGATCCAATGACCTTGTAATGATGAATATTTACAGTAAGAGAAATTTTAATGTGAAGCATTAATTTGATACATCAACTTAAAATCAAGCATAAATCATGATATTAAAGTGAAATAACGATCACAGATATAATATATGAAACAACAAGTTATAGACAAAATTTAAAGCACTAACTAAAATGAAACATTATATGCTAATAAGGCTAAAGCTATATAACATATTGATATTCCATAAAGTAAGAGACAAAACATAAATGGAACAGTGTCACATTGGTCTAAAGCTGAAATGTGAACAACTTGTCCATAGAGTCTTGGAAATTACATATCCATAATGTGTTCCAATCAAAGATGCCTTCACTAGCAAAAGTGAACAGTGTTTAAAGTAATCCTGGATCCAAATAATCATATCTCATTGGATAGAGTTGAATATTCCATAATCAAGTAATATTACAAAAATAGTGGATTGGAAACCACTCATAACAGAGTTGGTTTATTAAAAATAAATCAAAGTTTTTATAAAACATAAAGAAGGAGAAACTACTAATCATTTAGGCGTATAATTGAAAATATTTCTTCCAAGTAATCAACAACAGGATCTCCCATTTCCTGAGAATAGAAAAACCAATTTTATATATTAGAAAAACAATTGCTAATCACTAATTATTATTATTAAAAGGACTAGCTACCGAATCGAAGATTCTGTAGCCTGTCTTAATTTTAATAAATGAAATCAAAACTCAAATCTACTTGTTTAGACTTAGATTACAGAAAACAATGAAATGGAAATAAAATGTTTTACTATCAAAAATCAGCTAGAGAGGGATCAATCAGTTCAGAGTTTATAATTTCTTTGACACGGGTCTTATTCTTAATGACTATGTTTCCAAATCTCTTGATTCGTTTCTTCTTCACTTCTGTATGTGCCTTGAGATCAAGGTTTTCTTTCTTCAACAAGTTGTTCTGAGTAGTCAAAGTTTTAATTCGGGCCTGTAAGAGAAGGACATCGGTATAGTAATTCTCTAGCCAACAGACACAACTATCACATGGTATCGGGGAGATGGCAGATCGATGCAAGACACAGTTGACCAAGGGTGCTTCAAACTTTCCTGTTGTTTGTTCCAAATCATGGTCGATAGCCAAAAACCCCTTTTTACCCTTAAGACATGAGGGTAAATTGGTCACGAAATCATATGGTTCAACATGGGTGATGACCTCTTTCTTGGAACATTGCATTTTGGCATCTTCCCATGCTAGGAAATCCTCTATCTCATGATCTGAAACCTCATCAATCTCGATCGGATCGATCGAGCTCAGATGAGTATCCTTTCAGTTCCTTAATTTTCTATAGATTAGGCGACTAACCTTCTTATTCTTGAAACCCAAATCTGTGCACTGTTGTTTTGTTCCTTTATAGAGTTTCTTGACATTAGACTTAACATTAATATTCAAACTGTCATTGTTCATAGGCACACAAGGGTGATTTCATTTCAATTCATTAGTCGCTTGTTCTGGAGATCTTGCAGGCGAAAACCTACACAGTGATCCTTTATCTAGAGGGGTTTTACAAGTAAACTTTGGTCCATTAGTTAAATTAACGAACTGGTTTTCAACCACTTTCTTGTTTAAGTTAGGGTTTGTTGTAGGATCAACCTAGGCGAATCCATTCCTCATCAAAAAGGTCTCCCAACTATCACCTATGTTCGACAGATGATACATCAACAAGATTTTCACCAATCCATGGTGAAACAGGCTCGAATCAACACCTTGTCGCTTGTATCATTTGGACATCTTATAAAGACTCATCAATAAGTAAAAGGGCATATCTAAATACAAACCTATGAAATTCATGAGAAAATGGATATGGTAGAGAAAAAACAATCCATATCGACCTTCGCACGTAACAAATTGTTTTAGAATTAACAACAAACTATGTCATATAGGTTTTAATAGAGCGATGGGAATACCTTTGATGCAGCAAGTGGTTTTACGACATTCCATAAAAAAAATCCACAGAACTTCTTCTATTCGGGTGTTTTTAAACCACCTCTCTCCCTTTGATGGAAGTCCTGTTCCTTTGCTCACGAATTCCTCAGTCAATTCTAACTGCATGTCTCCAATCTTAGCTCCGAAACCATAAAAGGTTTGTGCAAAGGCTTTTTCCACCTGAAGATCATAACCCTCGAATTTTTTGAGGAATACATCCCAACCATGACTCTTTAAGTCATCGATAGCATCGTCATGGGATAATAAGGCTTCACATCTATTCGTCTCTATGTGAACGATGGGTGCCATGACCATTGTAACAAGGATGCAACAAATATTACTCTGAATAGTTTTAGGTTCCAATCGTGCGAGAAACATAAATAGGTCTGAACAGAGAGTGGAAACATGGAAATAACAGAGCCTGCGGGTTATCATAACTCGGATAGTGAGAGTGAAAACCAGTGGATTCATTGTATTCCTTACCATCTCTCATGATGAGTGCCAAAAACTACAAAGTACAAAACCCTATGTAGATAATGAATAGCTTCATTAATGTTTTGAGCCATCAAGGTAACGTGAAAACGTGAGTACAATAGGTCTGTACTCATTGGCATGAATGTTGATACGACCATTAAACTTATGAAAATAATATCAAATAATTAACCAAAGTTTTTCATGTACCAAAACAATTCGACAATGAACTATCAAACTATTGAATCCATAACAACCATATTAAAACCAAAAAAAATGAAAAATGGATTAATCAACCATTTCATGAGGTTTGCATTTTAATTACATATGGATGGTGTTTTAAAGGATATTTCTAACCCCCGGATGGGGTGTTATCGGTTGACACAGGACACTTGGAGGAGGCTAGCACCAGCCCATCGGGCACGAGGCCACGTGATGGGATCGTGCCGGATCCCGTCACCACCCTCCAGTATTAATTTGATGCAACCAGCAGTTAAAGTTTGTACGCGTGCAATTAAGGTTTGTTTTCTCCCTCTCCATTTGGATTTCCATAACATGGCTCTCGCGCGGATTATCACCCATAGTCTATGGTCCAGGGGTGGTGAGCGTCCCCTAGCGTGCTCTTGGGCGGACTTCATTCAATTCCTGTGGCTACTCACTTTCTCTCTCAGTCTCCACGTACCCTGCGAGCTACTTCATCTCGTCCCCAAGCCATGTCCAATGCCTCGTGAATGAGGGAGGCCGCAAAGGAGCTCTCCCTGGAGGCCTCAAAGGCCTTCTCTCTCACCTCCTAGTCCGCAACCTCATTCTATGACTTTGGTCCCCTGGTTAGCAAACCTCCCTCAGCATCCGAACCCCGCCTCTGCAGAATTGATACCTGGCCTCCTCCATGCAGCGAATTCACCCCGGAGCTCCGCATAAGATCCCCCTCCTCCCCACAGACCAGGGAATTACGCTCATCAGGATCCCGTATCCAGCACGGGTGTGCAACTCAGGTACAGTCTCGAAAACATTTATGACCTAGTGTTCGAGTTGCGTAAGGAGGTAGACGACCTCCACTTCCAGGTGCATTCAACAAATACCAAGGTGGAGACTCTTCTCCATCTCCTGGCCTCCATGAGCACGACTTTTCCCTCTCACCCAGGTGGACTGTCCTCAGAGGAAATGCCCAGCGTGGAAACTAAGGACGGTGACACCATGCAGCAAAGCACGGAAGATGCTGGGAGGGAGTGCACCTCTAGTGAGATGGCAAGAGTTGCTTCGGCGAGTCGGAAACAACAGCTGGAGGCACGAGAGGCCGAGCGAGCGATGGATAGCATGAATACTGAGATGATTTGGGACTTGAGGCCCACCTACATAGAGGAAGAGTCGTGGTCGGGCGACCTCTCAGCCACGAACCAGGGTCACCAGTCAGGTGTCTAATTGTGTTTTAAAGGAAAACTCTGTCAGTCTTAGTTAGTTATCTTTTGAAATACATCTCCTACTTACTGTCTTTTTTAATCCTAGAACTGATTAGCAAACTTTATAGGCTGGCTGGACTGGTTTCCCCTTTGTTGGGGCAGTCCAGTGTAGCCATACTACCTATGGATGTTATCTGGCACTTTCACCAGTTTTTTGAAGGTACTTAATATATTTTCTTCTTACTTAAAAAAAAAGAGAGGATATTTCTAAGGAAAAAAATTATTAAAACAAGCCAAGTTTTATGTTTAATTCATGCTTATAGTCATGAATTAAAAATAAAACAAACAAAAAATGCAAACAATAAAAATTTAATAAGGTAAGGTTTAATCGAACAATCATTTCGAAACTCAAAAATGTTTACAAATTTGAGTTGATGGCAGCTACAAAAAGGTGTAATATCTTTCGATCGTCTTAAATATCAAAAATCATATGCGGCTGCCAACAAATCCCCAACAACATATCAAAATGTATCCAAACTAAGAACAACTTTGATTTGCAGCACATGCAAAATAATGCATTTCTCCCTAACTTTATATGTGCACTATCTCCATACCATCAAGCAACTGCAAAATAAGAATAAAAATACACACTAACAATAGGGAAATGAAAAATAGGAATCAAGACGTAATCTTCCCTGGAATATAGCATACAATGCAGAGGATTTCCTACACTCTGACGTAGACTTCCACAACTCCAAAATTAGAACTCCTGAAACTTGCCACTCCCAGCACTTGGAACATCAGAACAACTCCATCTTTTTGAACCATAATAGATGACATGGTAGATAAATTCATTAAACAACCCAAACAAAAGTGACCAATACAATCTCAAAACAACACACCTTCTCTTCCTGTTCACCTTTGACTGTTTTCGGCCTACATCCCTTGACCAATTTGATTTGCTTTTGAAAAAACTAACAACACAACAAAAGTAGCTACACTTAGTGAACTAAAAAATGATTGCTATAGTCCCATTGGCAGGGACTAATAACAAGAATATACACCATAAGGGGATGCAGTTGCAATTTCCTTAAGGAATTTAGAGAAAATAAAGATGGGAATCTGATGCATTAGAATGCGATGTAAGGTGAAAGGTAAATGAAATTGTCTGCAACTTAAGGTGAAAGGTAGATGTACAAATCTAGTGAACATTGTTGAAAATGAGCAACCTAATGTGGCCTCAACTTTATTTTCATCAAACCTTCTGGGACCTTGTTGATGATTCAACGAGAGTAAGTTTCATGGAAATTTCTGGGACCTTGTTGATGATTCAACTTTCATGTAAATGATACTTGTGTGGGCTCAACCTTTGGAGTCCAATGTAGAGTACGTTGAAGATGTAAACATCCGTTGGTGTTTGTAAATTCTCTTTGTGTTTCTTTGTAATATATTTACCTACATTTTGTTCTCAGCATAATCTAGATCAGTGGTATCATAACAATATTCTCCTTCTCGTTTCTAGTGCAAGTCCCCAACGATGTTAGGGTATAAAGGGTTGGGTCTTGAGCTAGTTTTGCTTGAGGAAAATTGAACTTTCCAACCCAAGAAACCTCCCATGGAAGAAGAAAAGAGAGATGAGGCAAAATGAGATCTTATTCATCTTTTTCTCGAGGAATCCTTCAGGCAACAGAGGGATGAAATGATGAAGAATTTTTCCCAAATCCTTCTATGACTGTCGACAACAGAAGACACATATTCATCAAACAACCACTTTGAAATCATCACCTCTTCAAGGTACAAGTTAATTTTTACATTCCTATGTTTGAAGGATAGATAGATGAAGATTCTTTGGAAAAGTGGTTAAACATACTAGAAGGATATTTCTCTATCCACAACTTTTCCAATAAATAAAATATCTCCTTGCACTCCTTACGGTTGTCCCCAATGTGAAAAATTGGTGGGAGACTTATTATGAGAAAAAGGTCTAGAATGTTTGAGGTCGAGCCCACTTGGCAATTTTTTATGGATGTCATCAAGGAAAAATATTAACCTATTGGAAACTATGACAACCAATACACGAGATGGACTACACTACGTCAAGAGAGGGGAAAGACAATGCCAAAGTTCAAAAATACCTTCCAATAGAGAAAAGATTTCATTGCGCTCTTTAAGGTTGTCCCCCATGTGAAAATTTGGTGGGAGAGTTACTATGAGAAAAATTCCACAAAGGAGTTTGGAATGTTTGAGGTCGAACCTACTTGGAATTTTTTTATGGATGTCATCAAGGAAAAATATTACCCTATTGCAAACTATGACAACCATTACATGAGATAGACCACACTGCGTCAAGAGAGGGGAAATACAATGCCAAAGTTCACAAAAACATTCCATACCTTATGCACCAAACTCGGTATCAAAGACTCTGAGTGACATATTTTTCTAAAATATCGTGGGGGTCTACATATGTAAATCCAAACATAAATAAAGTTTCTAGACATCTCATCACTGGGAGTCACTTATCGATATGCTATCAAAATCAAGCAAAACTTTAAGCAGTAGAACAAGCGATGGTTTGGGTATGAAAATACACAACAACCTAAGTATGGTAAAGGTGGCCCTAACTCACAAAACAACCAATATCATGACAACCAATCCAAGCCATAGGAAAAAAAAATAATGGGAAGATGAAGAAAGACACTGGAAAGTGGTGCGACTTCCAAAAAATCCCTTGGCTCAAAACTGATGAATGTTTCTCAAAAAAGTCATTGGTGGCCGAGCTCAAATTAAAAGAGTTGATCCCAAACTCATAATTTGATTCAAAAAACAATAAAAGAAAATATATCATTGATATAGAACCCAATACTACCATCACGACCCCAACAATCCAACCAGAAGAACTTGAGGAGCCTGAGGAGGCGGGGCACCCCTTCCATTCATTTATGTGCGAGAAGGCGAGCCCACTACATCTCATTATTGATAGAGGAATCTGAAAGAACCTAACCTTAGCAGAGGTCATCAAGAAGTTATATTTGATGACAAAATCACACCTGCAACCATACAACATCAAGTGGCTTCACCAAGGACAATATCTAATGTCATCCAAAAATGTTGTTTTTCCTACGACATGAATTCCTTCAAGGATGAGGCACAATGTGATGTTTCCCAATTGGAAGTATGTGATGTTCTTTTAGGATATCCATATATGTGTAAGTGTCATGTTATTTATGATTCTCAACGTCATAGTGTCATTGTTACTCTGGGGGATCATCTCTACAAGGTACCATAGGTAGTTTCGACTAGTGTCATGGAAAAAAAATGTTGAAAAGTAATCTCTCATACCAAAAATTTTATCCTCTTCACAATACAACCAGAAGGTGAAAAAAAGCACACTACGACCACTACAACCTCAACCCAAGACCTTTCTATCTAGAAAAATTAGGTTGAGAAGATTGTAGAATATCCCAAAGACATTCTTGTTTCACCTACATGGGTGCCTCCACACTTCCCAGTCAAGAAAAGATATAACAAAGCCCTTGATAGCTCTATTAGCCACAACCCTTTTCAGGTGTTCTTGGGGTTCCAACCATTAGGGCCCATTAAGATAGCTCCTCATGTTTCATCTTCACCAACATATTCCTTCCACACTCAAACCAAGGTAGATCATGTAGCTATATTGGTTGGATATATCCAATCCCTCCAACAATAGGTTCATGACATCCTTCAACAAGCTAAGCAGGACAACTTCTTCAAAAAGGCCAATGACTCACCAAAGTTCAAATTCATCAAAATATTCCTCATATTTTAGGGGAACTTGACACAATGGGGACCATTGCTTCATAATTGGGGAGGAAATATCCAGGTGGATATCGGTGACCACCAACCTGTTCCATTGGCTCAAAACACAGTTTTCCACCTTGACAGTCTTTCTACTCTTTTTCGAGTCCTAAACTTCTGGGGTCATTTTGAGGCCTTAAACAACATTTGTTTATGTTTCAGGGCCTAACTGAGAATGATAGGCTCTGGCTTGGGCCTAGTCAAAATGTGTACTCCTTCACTAGACCTTTCCGATGAGGTATCGAGTACCCTAAATGGAGATCATATGCAAAAGTTATGGCCTTGGGAAGTTGATGTATCAACTACCCTCAATGAGCCCACAAACCTTTTGGAATTTCATCTCCTAGGTTAGAGTTTTGGATGTATAGGGATTTATCATTAATTCTTTACATTAAAAAGGCCTTTTGAGCCTCATTGTAATGACGTATTCTTGGGAATGAGTGTAGTCATCATATCTCTTCTTGGAGATAAGCTTCCACCATTCTAGAGAGTTCATTTCAGTCTTCATTTTTACAATTTCTACAACTTTTATTCATTAATAGAAATTGAGTATTATTATATCTATGTGTTTATTACAATATCTCTGTGTGTTTATTTGTAATATCTCCACCTTCATTTCGTCCTTAGGATAATTTGAATCGTCACATCCATGCATTACTACACTTATTCACCTCTGCATTTCCAATAGTTTTATATCTGTGATTGTGACAAGCGACATAATTTGCAAAATGTGTCACTGATTTATGGTAAATTGATTTGCTTCGATTTGGGAGGAAAGGCCAAGCATCTAGAAGCAATGAAAAGCAAATGTATCACTTATCTGTAGACTAGTTGATGGTTTTTTATTATGGATATTGTTATTGAAATGGTAGTTGATATATTTGTAAAAGACATTTTAGCGGATTGGCATCATGCTCTTGTCTTTGGGGCAATCCCAACTCTGTGATCTATTTATCTTTGGAAAATTTTCTAGTCAAAATTAATTTTTACTTGGACATTTCTTAGGTTGGACAAAAGGTTTTTCTATATATATATCTCCGCCATCCGCACAACTATGCCTCCACATACTAGAAAATTAGTTTTTTTTCAACACATGTACAGAGAAATCATAGAATATGGTCTTCTGCATTCACTTGGCAGGAGTTCTAAATCAATACCCTTTGCTTGCAAATTTAACAAAATCAATTTCTGGAAAATGAATATATCATCCAAATTACATCCCCTATCACAATTTGTCGTGCGGAGTTGTAGAATTTCATGAAAATAACTGACATGAATTCTCTACATGAGCATTGGAAATACACAATACTAGTTGTTCTAGCGATATTCCTCTACCATTTTCAAGGTGCACAAGACATAGCTGCACCAAGTGCCGCCATATGTTCATAGCTATACTTAGTCTACACAATATGGTCTATTTTTAACACTTGTGTGGAGAACCCACACGGTTGATCCTCTCGCATTGCTACACTTCTGCACCTCCACATTTCCAATAGTTTCATGATTTGACAAGCGACATAATTTGAGATATATGTCATTGATTTATGGTAAATTCATTTTCTTTTATTTAGAAGGAAATGCCACACATCTAGATGCAGTGCAAATAAAATGTGTTTCTTATCTTTAGACCACTCAATAGTTTTTTCTTATGGTTATTTCCATTCAAAAGGTAGTCGATATATGTGTAAAAGACATTTTCGTGGATTTACATCCTACTCTTGGCCTTGGGGTAATCACAACTTTGTGATCTATTTATCTTTGGACAATTCTCTAGTAAAAACATTTTTGACTTGGCCACTTTTGAGGTTGGATGTAAGGTTTTTCTATATCCATATCTCTTCCCTCTACACAACTATGTCTCTCACATAGAAAAAAATTGGTTTGTTTTCAACACGTGCCAAGAATTCATAGAATCTAGCTTTCTCCATTCACTTGGAATTAGTTATAAATGACTTCCCTTTGCTTGTGAATCTAACAAAATCAACGTCTGAAAAATGATTGAGATATTGTCTAATTTACATCCCCTAACACAATTCACCATGTGAAGGTGTAAGACTGCATGATGATATTCGACATGAATTATTCTCCCAAGCATTGCAAATACACAGTGGTGGTTATGCCAAGGATATTCCTCTGTGAGTGCTAAGGTGTGTAAGACATTGTTGCAGTGATTGTCACCATGTGTTCATAGAAAAATCCTTCCGAAAAATTAGAAATTGCCCATCTTCCTGAACTATGCCTTCTTATACTATAATCAACTCCCCCCCCGCCCCCCCAAAAAAACTAGATGGAACACTATGCAAGGAACCAGCTAAACAATCATTTTGATATGCGTAAATGACACACCGTCAACTAGAATGATAGATCTGGACCAGGGTTGTCTAATTAACCCAAGCCGTTTGGTATGATCCATCTTGATGGGTTTAATGGCTCCGTTAGCCAACTAGGATCCTAAAGAAAAAAAAAGAAATAAACTACTCTAAAGCTATAACTATAATACTATGTATATGAATCTAATTATTTACAGGTGTTTAAAACATAAATATGAATATGTGATTATGAATAGAGTATGTACAAATTGCAAGTTTTGGTGGATGTCTTGCGAAATCAATGTTTTTGTAATTGTTCACGAAATAGATACAGAAATCACATATTTTTATATTTTCTGTTTTATAATTTAAAATGTAAGAACTCAAAAAGATATTAATAAAACATAATCTGAAACAAGAACAGAATAATAGTCACAACCAATTTTTACTGTCTTATTTCACTAATGAATAAACTAATAACAAAAATTGAATGTAAATAAAAATAACCTGAGATTAGTCTCATACTGTGTTTATATCCCTATGAAATCTAGACTTCAAGCTATCTTTCCTGTGAGAAAAATTTGTAACAGGCTTTTGCTAACATCTCCAGAATAAACTCAAGGTGTTTTTGGGAGAAATGATTTAAGAACCGAGTAATAAACATATAGATCCAATGACCTTGTAATGATGAATATTTACAGTAAAAGAAATTTTAATGTGAAGCATTCCTTTGATACATCAACTTAAAATCAAGAATAAATCATGATATTAAAGTGAAATAATGATCACAGATATAATATATGAAATAACAAGTTATAGACAAAATTTAAAGCACTAAATAAAATGAAACATTATATGCTAATAAGGCTAAAGAGGTATAACATATTGATATTCCATAAAGTAAGAGACAAAACATAAATGGAATAGTGTCACGTTGGTCTAAAGTCGAAATGTGAACAACTTGTCCAATCAAAGATGCCTTCGCTAGAAAAAGTGAACAGTGTTTAAAGTAATCCTGGATCCAAATAATCATATCTCACGGGATAGAGTTGAATCTTCCAAAATCAAGTAATATTAAAAAAATAGTGGATTGGAAACCACTCATAACATAGTTGGTTTATTAAAAAATAAATCAAAGTTTTTATAAAACATAAAGAAGGAGAAACTACTAATCATTTAGGCGTATAATTGAAAATATTTCTTCCAAGTAATCAACAACAGGATCTCCCATTTCCTGAGAATAGAAAAACCAATTTTATATATTAGAAAAACAATCGCTAATCACTAATTATTATTATTAAAAGGACTGGCTACAAAATCGAATATTCTGTAGCCTATCTTAATTTTAATAAATGAAATCAAAACTCAAATCTACTTATTTAGACTTAGATTACAGAAAACAATGAAATGGAAATAAAATGTTTTACCATCAAAAATCAGCTAGAGAGGGATCAATCAATTTAGAGTTTATAATTGCTTTGACACTGGTCTTATTCTTAATGACTATGTTTCCAAATATCTTGATTTGTTTCTTCTTCATTTCTGCATGTGCCTTGAGATCAAGGCTTTCTTTCTTCAATAGATTGTTCTGAGTAGTCAAAGTTTTAATTCTAGCCTGTAAGAGAGGGACATCGGTATAGTAATGCTCTAGCCAACAGACATAACTATCACATGGTATCGGGGAGATGGAAGATCGACGCAAGACACAGTTGACCAAGGGTGCTTCAACCTTTCTTGTTGTTTGTTCTAAATCATGGTTGATACCCAAAAACCCCTTTTTACCCTTAAGACATGAGGGTAAATTGGTCACGAAATCATATGGTTCAACATGGGCGATGACCTCTTTCTTGGAACATTGCATTTTGGCATATTCCCATGCTAGGAAATCCTCTATCTCATGATCTGAAACCTCATCAATCACAATCAGATCGATCGATCTCAGATGAGTATCCTTTCAGTTCCTTAATTTTCTATAGATTAGGCGACTAACCTTCTTATTCTTGAAACCCAAATCTGTGCACTGTTGTTTTGTTCCTTTATAAGGTTTCTTGACATTAGAATTAACATTAATGTTCAAACTATCATTGTTCATAAGCACACAAGGTTCATTTCATTTCAATTCATTAGTCACTTGTTCTGGAGATCTTGCAGGCGAAACCCTACGCAGTGATCCTTTATCTAGAGGGGTTTTATAAGTAAACTTTGGTCCATTAGTTAAATTAACGAACTAGTTTTCAACCACTTGCTTGTCTAAGTTAGGGTTTGTTGTAGGATTAACCTGGGCAAAGCCATTCCTCATCGAAAAGGTCTCCCAACTGTCACCTATGGTCGACAGATGATACATCAAAAAGATTTTCACCAATCCATGGTGAAATAGGCTCGAATCAACACGTTGTCGCTTGTATCGTTTGGACATCTTATAAAGACTCATCAATAAGTAAAAGGACATATCTAAATCGAAACCTAGGGAATTCATGAGAAAATAGATATGGTAGAGAAAAACCAATCCGTATCGACCTTCGCACGTAACAAATTGTTTTAGAATTAACAACAAACTATGTCATATAGGTTTTAACAGAGCGATAGGAATACCTTTGATGCAAAAAGTGGTTTTACGAGATGCCATAAACAGACTCCACAAAAATTCTTCTATTCGGGTGTTTTTAAACCACCTCTCTCCCTTTGATGGAAGTCTTGCTTCTTTTCTCATGAATTCCTCAGTCAATTCTAACTACATGTCTCCAATCTTAGATTTGAAACCATAAAAGGTTTGTGCAAAGGATTTTTCCACCTGAAGATCATAACCCTCGAATTTTTTGAGGAATACATCCCAACCATGACTCTTTAGGTGATCGATAGAATTGTCATGGGATAATAAGGCTTCGCATCTATTCGGCTCTATGTGAACGATGGGTGCCATGACCATTGCAACAAGGATGCAACAAAGATTACTCGGAATAGTTTTAGGTTCCAATCATGCGAGAAACATAAATAGGTCTGAACGGAGAGTGGAAACATGGAAATAGCAGAGCCTGTGGGTTATCATAACTCGGATAGTGAGAGTGAAAATGCGAGGATTCATTGTATACCTTACCATCTCTCGTGATGAGTGCCAAAAACTACAAAGTAAAAAACACTATGCAGATAATGAATAGATTCATTAATGTTTTGAGCCAACAAGGTAAGGTGAAAATGTGAGTACAACAGGTCTGTACTCATTGGCATGAATGTTGATATGACCATTAAACTTATGAAAAGAATATCAAACAATTAACCAAATTTTTTCATGTACCAAAACAATTCAACAATGAACTTGTTGGCGGGCGAAATTCTTCGTCTGTCAACTGAGAGAGTGGAACCGGTCCAGGGTTGTCTAAATAACCCAAGCCATTTGGAATGAACCACCCTGACGGGTTTAGCGGCTTCGTTGGCTGCTCTAAGGTCTTTAAGAGAACCAAAGAGAAAACTAATCTAAACTAACTAATCTAACTAAAACTAAATAAAACTAACTATATTAACTAAAACTAATAAAACAAACAAAAACTAAATACAAGAAACTAAACTAACTAATAATAAAAACAAACTAATACACTAATCTAATTAAAACAAACTACTAAATTAAACTAAAACTAAATATAAACTACTCTAACTATTATATATACAATCTACTAATTAATATTATAATAACTCAAATCAACTATCTAATTACTAGCTGCAATATTACTTATTCACAAATGTACACTATAACAACCTACAGATTTAATTAAAACCTGCAAAACTCATTATATTCTGCCCTAAGACAGCGAAATATGTTTTTGTTGATTTTTATAAATAAGAAATAAAACTTACTGAAATTAAACAATCTAATATACTAAACATATATATCTAAATTTAAGTAGTAATAAATATACTAAACAAACGACAAACTGACCTGGAAACGCTCCTAATTTGTCCTGTGTCTAATGACTTCGAAGCTAGTCGGAGGAAGGAAACTCACACTGGTTAATCCAAAAGATTCTCGTAAATGATAGGCTGTGCTGCTCTTTGAGTTATTTACAGGACAAACAAGACATAAAAAATCATAACAATTATATGATTTATAAATCTCTGCAATAAGGGAAACCTGTTATGCAAAAACTTATATTTAATAATTCAACTCATGAAGAAGAGAAATCTGCCATTCACAATCTGAATTAAACAATTGCTATGTTTTTTAAATGCTAGAAGAAATCAGATATGGATTATAGCGATTGAATTATATCATTTGCACAAGATTAAGATAGCTAAAGTAGTCATTAACCCAATACAAATTGATATACACAACATGAAACAAAATATTGATATAATGAGAAGCTAAAGTTGTAACAAAACACCAAATTCTGCCTCAGTGTGTATTTAAATTCCATATCCTTGTTCTCACACGAATGAGGATGTCCTTATTACAAAAATGATAGGTATTTATAAGTCTTTCCACAGGGTAAAACCTCCCTGTGGATAATATCAAACTGTTTTACATAATCTGGGAAGATATTCCCAAAATCAACTAAACTAGGAAACTAAAATGCAAGTGAAATATTTCAAATATCCCCTAACTGCTCATCAAATCCACTGC
>ML780268.1:1473883-1489738 GCA_009831015.1 Picea engelmannii | reverse complement strand
GATAATATCAAACTGTTTTACATAATCTGGGAAGATATTCCCAAAATCAACTAAACTAGGAAACTAAAATGCAAGTGAAATATTTCAAATATCCCCTAACTGCTCATCAAATCCACTGCAATTTTGAATTCATCTGCAACAGACCAAAAATATCAAGTTAGAAAGATATTTTATTAACAAAACAATAAAAATCTAATCTTACAGACTTAGCTACAGAATCTTCTGATTCTGTAGCTAGTCTAAAATAGCATACAGGATTAAATAGAAATCAAATCAAATCTTTTTAAAAGAATCAAATCCAATTTTCTTTCAATAAACATTAAAAACGAATCACTAATGATTCAAATGATTTTATCATTCAAATTAAACAAAATCAAAAGTGATTCAATTGAAAACAGGGGTAAGAATACTATGTTTTTCTTTTACCATAAAAACAGGTCAAACAGTAACAATACTGTTTCATATCCAAATGAAATCAATAATGAGTGATATCGTATGTGATACGATCTAATCCAACAGAACCAATTTCCACTTGTCATAGCTATAATGATATAACAACAGATTCATATCGTTCAATCAAATGTAAAGATAGAAAGACTATTTCGATTATGTTCAAATGAAATCATACTTAACATCATCAACCCAACGAATTTCATGATTGATCCTTGCACAGTCAATAGACAGGATCGATAAATCATGATCGCAATCTTAATAGAATCAACAGAGGTTATAATTATCAGCTGGGAAAATAATCAAATCAAATCACGACTGAGTTTAATTGTAGAAACAAATCGTGAACCTGGATATAGTCACTTTCGTTCCTCAAATCAAATTTAAACAGCATATTCATTGCAATATGAATCGAACTGATAACATGGTGGAGTAAACCAATGCGAATCAACCAGCTGGGTATAACTGTTATGAATCGTATCTATTAACAATTTGGATGCATATTAACAGAAAGATATTGACTATTATCCAAATTATATTCATGTTGGTTGAAAGTCATATGGGACACAAAACCGTAACAGTTAACCATTATTGCCAATCATATCGTATATGTTATAACCAATTCGAATCAAAAATTGATTGTGTTCAAAATTGAAATACGAGAAACAACTTGTGTTTAGAATAGATACAAACGACTTCAATTGACAGCAGAGTATCCAATTTAAGCTAAATCAAATCAATCAAATCCATACTATGATCAATCGAATCGAAGAAAATCCAATCGAAGCTAAACTGGGAAAACGAAATTCCATTAATCAAAAACTATGTACATAATGCATATAATGTGACAGAGCAAATCCAAGCTGTAATCAGAGCTATTCAAAGAATTTGAATTCGTTATATAAACAGGTGATAGAACATACCAGTGAGGCTGCTCAAACTATGACAATTTCGAATTCACAACCGTTGTAGCTGACTCCACATTTTTAAACAAGATAGAGCCAGTCATCCTCTGTTTCTTATCAGTGGCTTGCAATTTAGCCTTTTGACTGGTAAGCCGTGCAACTTGGTCCTCCAAAGAATGAATTCTAGACTGTAGCATTGGCACATCAAGGTAATACCTCTCTAACCATGAGCTACATTGATCACAGGGTGGCACTGTAGATTTTGACAGAGCGGGAGAGGGTTTGGATGAATGACTGGGGGTTTCACAAGGCAGCTTAATGCCTGGGTAGTTAGGGTCATTTTTTAGGCAAGGGGGTAGGTTCGACACAAAGTCAAACGAGGGTTTGGCACACAAGCCTTCCGAATAGGGGTATTCACTAGCCAAGAAACACTCCACTTCCGAGTCGGAGTCTTCACTTAACACGATAGGGTTAGGGTTGACAAGAGGTTTTGGCTTGTTCCTCGCCATTCGAGAAATTAAATGGGCATTCTTTTTGCCTTTGGAGTTTGCAGTAGGTTTGGCTTTAGGCTTATTTCCCATAGGATTAATAGTCTCGACATCCTCGGTCACAGAGTGGGGTAGGTCGATAGGTGAATCAGGTAAGGGTTTAGGTAACAAAATGTTGTAGGGTATCGGGGGTACAGAATTGTCCTCACTCACCACAGGTTTGTCAACCTATGGTGGGTTCGAATCCTCAAAATCGTTGTGAGCAAGGAAATCGTTCCAACAGTCTCCGTGTAACCCCAAACGATAGACAACAATCATTTTAACCAGCCCATAGTGAAAGAGGTTGCTATCAGCCTGGTTCCTTTTGTACTTTTTTGACATTTTGAACAGGCTTCTATGCAAATAATAGGGCATATTGAGCTGATAACCCATAAAAACCATAAGCAAATGAAGGTGGTGTAATAAAACAAAAACGTACCAACCTTCGCAAGTGATAAACAGTTTGATAATAATCAATAAATCATGCCAACGTTGTTTCAGCATGGTCACGGGAAAACCTTTGTGACAGGAGATAACCTTACGCGACTGGAAGAGCAGTGTCCAAGGGACCTCTTCCACTTTGCAATTCTTGGACCATCATTGTCCAGTGGCAGGAAAACCCGTAGCAAGACTAATAAACTGCTCGTCAATTTGCAACTGAACATCGTCGAATTTGGCTCGACATCCATCAAAGGTCATGGCGAATTGCCTAGCAACGCAAAGGTTAAAACCATCAAACTTTTGTATGAACAGAAACCACCCACTGTCCTCAAGGTCACTGCGGGCACTGTCGAACATCAACAGAGCCTGGCTGCCATTCGGTTCAACCTTCATGAATGGAGCCATGGTGCATGCACATGGTAAGGGTTTGGGTCACATTCACCAACACACAGGAGCAGAATCATTTGGGCTAACAACTATGAACGATCAAAGGGGAAGCATTAATGTGCGCATGAGAGGGTGGTGGAATTATTCACCGCCATGCATAATAGTAATGGCAAAGTACAACCACCAATTAATCCTCTGTTCAATCAATCATAACATAGCTCAAAACCATATCATTCATTCAACCAAAGAATTAAACGGTGGATGATATACCAATGCGCCATTATAATATTTCAAACCATGAATATTCAATGTGAAATCAAACCCAAATGTTAACCACGCGCTAATTGCACAAATGTGTAATCAAAAGTTTATAAAACATTGTGGAAATCGATAATTATAGAATTGACAAGCCAAGAGCTATAAAAATAAGGATCACATCATATAAAAACAAAATAAACCATGACCCCTATGCAATTCATAGAATCAAGTATAAACCCATATGCTCAATGCCTCATAAGTTTAATAAAATCAAGTTGCGCAATCAAAGTAAGAATAGGCAAATAGGCATAGTTCGAAAATCCTTTTAGTCACTTAATGATAATCCAAAGGTAAGTGCCACTCAAAATATCAATAAATATCATGACATTTCAAATAACGATGGAGGAGTTTTTCACGCTTACAGTCGTGAAAATCAAATGAAGACCAATTTGCAAGTGTCGCAAGAAATGAAAATATCGTCTATTTGCAAAAATGTGACGATGATTTGAAGTTCAAAAGACATAGGTGTGGGCAGCTTATAGGGAAATGGAAAAAATTGAATTGGCTACCAACAATGGCGACACACTGGTAGAAGCAATTATCTCTTTCAAAAGAAATAAATTCAGATTAGGACAACAAAGAAAATTTCAACTCAAAAACATCAACTAGAAAATCGTACAAACATCATCATTTACCATCTTTTCCAACGATGTTTTAAAAGATGAAAACTAATAACAGTCTTAAGATCAGCAAGTCATGATATTAATGATAAAATATTCGATACTGTTGGCATGGCCACTACTGCTAGCAGGCATCCATAGCCTCGACAGGGTTTCCATTTAACCCACTCTGACATCTGTATCCTGTCAAGAAGTTATGGATCAGAATAAAGGACATTAAAGAGGTTTCTCATAATTTTTTACACAAATTTTCATGTACCTGACATTGCTTCGCTGCCAGCAGGCCTGTTCAATACCCCGACGAAGTTGTCTTGGCACCATGCATGCATTTACCCACTGCCAGCGGACCTGTTCAGCATCCCGGCGGGTTTACAAGCACTTCCCACAGCTCTTATTCATATTTTATTTTGTTTTCTTTTGTAGATATATAGTTGAGCGGGGTGATGCTAAAAATTCTGATACTTTAACATATTTTTTAGACCTCATCAGAATTTTTTAACACTATCCTTTATTCAGTTCCAGAAATGTTTTATTTATAAAAAACAACTTCCTACGACAGGGAGACCTCTTTTGAGTCATTCCTTTACGGAAAAGGGACAGTGTAAAAAGATAATAGATGATCATGACAAGCTATACTCAGAGATTGAAATCAGTAAACTTCTTTCAAACAATGAAATTTTCCAACATAAATATGAGTTTCAGAAATATATCACTGATGTTCGTACAATCTTTCAGAAGTTATTTTAGAGAAGAAATTTTTCTATGGTCTCTTTCTGAATGGATCAGTGCACAAGTATGCATATCTTTCAAAAAACACAAAAAACTGATCAATTCAAATCAAAACCAAAATAGAAAGTAAACAAAAAATGCAAACAAAAGAAATATTTACATAATAATACAAGGGTGATCATCAAGCAAAGTATCTTTTCAGGGCTTGGCCATTCACCGAGGAGGTGTCAAGCTACCCTTCGAGATTCTGCAATCGAAAAGAACTAGGACCCAACTTTTCAGCAATTAAAAATGGCCCAAGCCATAAGTCTTGAAACTTGGTGTGCTCACCCTTTCCTTCGTGTGGTTTGTCCCACTTCAAGACAAGATCGCCTACTTCAAAATTCCTGTCAGAAGCAGATTTAGAATCGAACCAGATTTTAATTAATTGTTGATGTTGATCTAACTTATTCTTAGCTTGAATTCTTACTTCTTCTAACTTCATCAAAGCGTTAATGCAACTTTCTAAAGGGGGACAATCTCCTTCTTGGATTTTTTGTGACAATTGAAGCGAAGGAAGAAGAATGTGAGGTGGCAGAATGGCTTCTCTGCCATAAACGAGAAAAAAGGTGGAGTTACCTATAGCGGCTTTAGGTGTTACCCTATCATCCTATAGTGCATTCAATAGTGCATTGTGCCAGTTCTTGTGATTTTCATCCATGGTTCTCTTGATAATTTTGATCAAGTTCTTGTTTGTTGATTCTGCTAAGCCGTTGCCCTCGGGGTAGTAACTAGCATAATACTTCAGATTTATTTCTTTCTCTAAAGAGAACTTACTCATCTCAAGAGAAGAAAAGTATGAAGCATTTTCAAAGACTAGACAATCAGGGATACCGAAACGAGTGATGATATTCGAGTTTAGAAAAGCGATCACCTGACTTGTGTTAACAGTTCTTAGCACCGCGGCTTCGAACCATCGAGTAAACTAATCAGTGGTTGTCACAATATACTTGTGTTGTTGTGAGGATGGAGGATTAATAGGACCTATGATATCAAGGCCCCATTTCTGGAAAGGAGAATCGACTGAAACGGGTTGCAAGGGGAAGGCTGGTTTTTGCAACTGCCCTGATGCTTTCTGACAAATGATACATTTATGACACAAAGCATGGGCGTCCCTAAAAAGCATAGGCCAGTAGTAACTGGCTCTTAAAACCTTATGAGCAGTAGTACCGCCACCGAAGTGACCACCAGCTTCTCCTGTGTGCAACTCAAGCAAGACTTTTTCTGCTTCGTCTTTTTCAAGACAACGCATTAGTACGCCATCAAAACTTTGACGAAACAGTATACCGTTAACTAGATGAAAGGATGCGGACTTTAGTCTCAACTTTATTTTCTTGGCGG
Source organism: Picea engelmannii (assembly GCA_009831015.1). Taxonomy (NCBI): domain Eukaryota; kingdom Viridiplantae; phylum Streptophyta; class Pinopsida; order Pinales; family Pinaceae; genus Picea; species Picea engelmannii. Next base: position 1,483,981 of record ML780268.1, on the reverse strand, counting down.
AGTCAAGGTGACAAGGTGTTGATCTATGTTCAATACAAAATCTAATATCATCGTACCAAGGACTTACGAGGTTTTGTGCGCAACAAATCAAACTTTGATCACGTTGTTCTAGGTTTGACGTATCACTATCTTCTTGCTGTCCTATTTCTGAATCAACAACCAACTTACACAACCCTTGGCCTCTCATGATCTGTGCTGGGGTGATCTCTAAGTCATACTCCTGCAAGGAGGTGACCCAGTTGGCTCTCTTCTCTCCTAACTCCTTTTGCACTAACAAGTTCCTTACGGCAAGGTAGGGGACAATGACTTTCATCCTTGACTTCAAAAGATAGGATCGAAAATGCTTAACTTCTTTGAAAATAGTGTAGGCTTACCGATCGACCACTGGGTAGTTGTGTTCAGCACCTTTGAAAGAAGAGCTCATAAAGGCAATGGGTACTTCGTTGTTCTCGGAATTCTTCTGAGTTAGGACTGCGACATAGGAACGATCAGAGGCAAAAGTATAGAGTGTAAAGTCTTGAGAGAAATCAGGGCTCATGAGAGACGGAGCATCTATTATGGCCTTCTTTATGGCATTAAAAGCTTGGTTTTCTGTGGGTCCCCAGTGATATTGGGTGTCTTTCTTAATCATGTTTTGGAGAGGCCTGACCATTTCAGAGAAGCTGGGGACAAATCTTCTCACAAAGTTAATCTGGCCTAGGAAAGACTGCATGGATTTTTTGGAGGTAGGTGGGGGAAGTTTAGCGATGACTTGAGTCCTCTCGGGGTCAATAATCATCCCATCACTAGACACAATGAATCCTAGTAATTTACCTTGTTCTACTGCAAAGATGGACTTCTTGGGGTTCAAGGAGATGCCATATTTACGACATCGTAGTAGAACGACTCTTAAGTGAGCTAGATGATCGTCTTTGTTCTTAGAATACATGGTCACATCATCTAAGTAGACTACTATGGAGTGATTGATTAAGCCTCGAAAAGCAATGTCCATTGCTCTTTGAAAGGTAGCACCAACATTAATCAATCCAAAGGGCATTTTGCGATAAGCATAAGTGCCCCACGAGGTACGGAAGGTAGTTTTTAGTTGGTCTGGTGGAGGCATCAAGACTTGGTTGTATCCGAAGAAACTATCCAGTAAGGATAGCCTCTCGGAACCAGATACTTGTTGAAGGATTTGTTCCATAGGTGGGACAGGATAATTGTCTTTGTCAGATGCTTTGTTGAGGTTTCGAAAATCGACACAAAGTCGAATTTCCCCATTTTTCTTTCGAACTGGGACAAGGTTGGATACCCATTGAGTGTGTCTAACAGGAAAAATTATTTTATCACTTAGGATTTTATTCAATTCTTTTTGAACGATCGATTCTAGTTTAGGATGCATTTTCCTCAGTTTTTGTTGGAAGGGTAAGGTTTGGGGCTGCATCGAGATGACATGCTGTATAATAATGGGGTCAAATATTTTAAGATCATCATAAGTCCATGCAAAGACATCCTTTAATTCTTTAAATAATTTAACAAAAGCAACTTTTTCTTGTCTAGAACATCCCAAGCCTAGATTGATACACTAAGGATTTTCACTAGTCCCTAAATTGACTTTTTCATAAGACAATGAGGAACTATTGGTTTTTCAATTGACCGTCTTTTTAAATTTATCTTCAAAATCATAAAACTTTTCTAATCTAACAACAGATTTGGGTATGAAATTTACCATGTCCGATAGAGCTTCAGGATATTTCGGATTAGGTATTACCGTAAAGTCGTGCAAATTGTCGTCGTGTGTGTCTTCATCTATCACTGTGCCTTGAAAGGTTTCTTCCATGTGCAGAAAGTTAATGATCTGCTGATCATCGTCAAATACTCTCCAGTTTGTGATATTGTCAGGAACATATGGTTGAAACAATAGCTCCACGGAGAATGTGTTTGGGGATAAGCCTTCTGCAGGAAGAAGTTTAGAAGCAACATTAGCTAATAAGTCTGCTTCAACATTATTTGATCTAGGAATGGAATTTATATTGAATGCAGAAAATTTGTTCATCAAACTCCATACCTCAAACTGGTAGCTTTTGAGATGCGGGGAAAGATAGTGTATAGAATCTCTTACCTGTCTAACCACTATTTCAGAGTCGCCGAATACAACCAGATTTTAAATGTTCATGTGCAGAGCTTTTCTGAGACCTTGCAGTAAAGCCTCATATTCTGTGATATTGTTTGTACATTCAAATTCTAGTCTACAAGCCATTAATGTCTTGTTACCTGTCGGATCAATAATGATGCAGCCTGCATCAACTCCTTCTTTAGACTTGGAACCGTCGAAATATAGAGACCAAATTTGATTTCTGTCGGGTTCATGGGACTGTTGCATAGAAGTTGTTGGTTGCACATATGCTATGATCTTGGACTGCTATTCTGGATTGTTGATAGGTGAAACTTCATCCATGAAATTTCTGAAGAAGGTGTCCATGCCTTTGACTTCAGGTGAATCAGCAGGAGGTGTGTATGTTTCATTTGGGTCGTTCAAATCCATGATCGTGAACTTAAGGTAATGCTCACGATTCACCCTGATATTGTTGGGCTTACCATTTTCTGGGAGCCATAAGTGAGACCAGTCCATTGCGAAGTAACCATGTAGCTGCTCCGACCAGTCCCTGCTCAAAAACAGACCATACACTTCTGGAATATCCACCACAATTATATCAATAACCTAATGAACCTTTGGGTTAAACGATAATCTAATCAATACATTTTTTAGTTCGCCTATAACTTTTACATCTGTTCGATCAAGTTGTATGATTTTCAAAGAAGATGGTTCCACTTCAGCGTTAATCTTTTGGCAGACAGACCAAGACATCACATTTGATGATGCTGTTGAGTCAACCATACAGTTATGCACATTTCTGTTGAAGATTTCAAAAGATAAAAGAAAAGGAGGTACATTCTTGCGAGTACTTAGAGTAGTAGCTTGTGGTTTCTTACTCGCAGTTTCTAATGCTACTTTATCTACATTATTTACATTATTTACAGGAACTACAGGAAGGCTTCCTTTATCTTGAGGATCAGGATTGTTTTTAGTGGAAGTCTTCTACGGAAATTTGCTTTGCACAACCTTGTTACCATTTGAGTTACCATTCTTGTCGTTCTCTGAAATATTTTGCAACATCTTCTGTAACAAAAATGGAAACTTCAACAACTCATAAATAGAAATGTTAGCCCTTAATTTTTTAAGATCTTCAACAACATCATAATCTAATTTAGGGCTGATATTACTCTATTTAATTTCTATTGATTTAGATGGCTTTGGAGGTGAAGTTGTATTGTTTTCGGTAGGAGGTTTGTTTGATGTCTTACTCCTAGTGTTGTAAGGGTGAACAGTCTCGAAGCTAGCTTGAAAGATGCTATCTGAGAAATGTCCAAAGATGTTTGGAGAAGACTCTTCTTCTTGAATTGTTTCCTGCTCGACTTCCTCCTAAGGGATTTCAGGAGGCATCAAGTTATCTTGGGCTTCTAGAATTGTCTGAAGAGCACATTGCAAACTTTCTAGGTTCAAGCCTTCGGGATTTGGATTAGGCTGGTTGGTGGGAAAAGGCTTTCAGAAAGGGGGTTTGTAGGGTCCTTTACTCGAGGAAGCTTCTTTATTTCACCTTTTTAAATCTATAACTTGATTAGACAATTTTTGTACAACTTTAGTTAAATTTTCCAAATCAGAGTTTTCAGGTTGTGTTTTGCTTTGTGTAGGTCTGGGGAGAATTTCAATCTTCTTTTTGGAAGAAGTCTCAGTTTCGTTGCTAGAAGAGTCCTTAAGACTAAGTATATCTTTTTCGATCTGAGTAGCCTCTTCGAAGGCTTCTAACAACGTGGCCTTTTTAGATCTTTTGACCCAAATAACTATGCTTTGATGTAGAGATTTAGTGTAGTAAGCTATTACAAGACTCTCAACAGGCATAGAATCTGCAGGGATTTGATTTTTAAGCATTAAGAACCTTTGATTAAAATCTTTAACTTTTTCTTTTGGGTTCATTTTCAAGCTCGAAAGATCCTTGACCAAGACTTTCGGAGGTTTACCATCTCTGAATTTTTCCAAAAAGCATGACTCAAACTTTTCCCAAGACACTATGGTATGGGCCTGTTGGGCAAAGTACCAAGTGGATGCATTACCCTCAAAAGTATAAGGGAACAACCTACAGACAACATCTTCATGTTCAACATTGCGGAGACTAATGGCTAACATAAAATTTTTGATATGATCTTCAGCTATCTGTTTTGAATCAGGATCAAACTTGGGAAGCCATTTCTCTGGGTGCTTAGGTAAAGGGTGTTGGGCTCCAGGTATAGCTACAACATCCTGGTCCAACCAGGGTCTAGCAGGGTTGTTTTGATTTGCCATTGGGATAGTGGGTGTGGAAGGCTGAGAAGGTGAATTGCCTTCATTTGAAGAGGAATCTCCTCTAGAAGAGGAAGGAGATGAGGGAGGTGGTGAAGGAGGTATCCCAGATCCTCCTACAGCAGGATTTATGGTTGGATCTGAAGGATTCATAGTGAGGTTAGTGTCACCTAATTGTTCTCTGATATCAGAGAAGTCTAAAGGTTGACCCCACGGACGGTTTGGTTGCCTAAGATGAGCTAAGGCACTATGTGTTTTGATAAGAGATTGGCGTACAATTTCTTGTAGGTCACCACGTGTAGGATTAGGGGTTGTTGGCTCAACTGTGATCTGAGGATCGTCGGTTGAAGTAGTTGTTGGTTGAAGGGGAATATTTTCAAGTGAACGGCTTCTAGTCACTATAGGTGAGCGATTACAGGGGGGGAGGAGTCTTGCGACTGCCTTGTGCCATTAACTAAGTTCAGGCCCTCCTTCTAGCACCATTTGTTGATGGGCAAAATTGTCCGCCCATCAACTGAGAGAGTGGAGCCGGTCCAGGGTTATCTAAATAACCCAAGCCGTTTGGAATGAACCACCCTGACGGGTTTAGCGGCTCCGTTGGCCGCTCTAAGGTCTTTAAGAGAACCAAAGAGAAAACTAATCTAAACTAACTAATCTAACTAAAACTAAATAAAACAAACTAAACTAACTAAAACTAATAAAACAAACAAAAACTAAATACAAGAAACTAAACTAACCAATAATAAAAACAAACTAATACACTAATCTAATTAAAACAAACTACTAAATTAAACTAAAACTAAATATAAACTACTATAACTATTATATATACAATCTACTAATCAATATTATAATAACTCAAATCAACTATCTAATTACTAGCTGCAATATTACTTATTCACAAATGTACACTATAACAACCTACAGATTTAATTAAAATCTGGAAAACTCATTATATTCTGCCCTAAGAAAACGAGATATGTTTTTGTTGATTTTTTATAAATAAGAAATAAAACTTATTGAAATTAAACAATCTAATATACTAAACATATATATCTAAATTTAACTAGTAATAAATATACTAAAGAAACGACAAACTGACCTGGAAACGCTCCTAATTTGTCCTGTGTCTGATGACTTCGAAGCTGGTCGGAGGAAGGAAAATCGCATCGGTTAATCCAAAAGCTTCTCGTAAACGATAGGTTGTGCTGCTCTTTGAGTTATTTATAGGACAAACAAGACATAAAAAATCATAACAATTATATGATTTATAAATCTCTGCAATAAGGGAAACCTGTTATGCAAAAACTTATATTTAATAATTCAACTCATGAAGAAGAGAAATCTGCCATTCACAATCTGAATTAAACAATTGCTATGTTTTTTAAATGCTAGAAGAAATCAGATATGGATTATAGTGATTGAATTATATCATTTGCACAAGATTAAGATAGCTAAAGTAGTCGTTAACCCAATACAAATTGATATACACAACATGAAACAAAATATTGATATAATGAGAAGCTAAAGCTGTAACAAAACACCAAATTCTGCCTCAGTCTGTATTAAAATTCCATATCCTTGTTCTCCCACGAATGAGGATGTCCTTATTACAAAAATGATAGGTATTTATAAGTCTCTCCATAGGGTAAAACCTCCCTGTGGATAATATCAAACTGTTTTACATAATCTGGGAAGATATTCTCAAAATCAACTAAACTAGGAAACTAAAATGCAAGTGAAATATTTCAAATATCCCCTAACTGCTCATCAAATCCACTGCAATTTCAAATTCATCTGCAACAGACCAAAAATATCAAGTTAGAAAGATATTTTATTAACTAAACAATAAAAATCTAATCTTATAGACTTAGCTACAAAATCTTATGATTCTGTAGCTAGTCTAAAATAGCATACAGGATTAAATAGAAATCAAACCAAATCTTTTTAAAAGAATCAAATCCAATTTTATTTCAATAAACATTTAAAACGAATCACTAATGATTCAAATGATTTTATCATTCAAATTAAACAAAATCAAAAGTGATTCAATTGAAAACAGGGGTAAGAATACTCTGTGTTTCTTTTACCATAAAAACGGGTAAAACAGTAACAATATTGTTTCATATCCAAATGAAATCAATAATGAGTGATATCGTATGTGATATGATCTAATCCAACAGAATAAATTTCCGCTTGTCATAGCTATAATGATATAACAACAGATTCATATCGTTCAATCAAATGTAAAGATAGAAAGACTGTTTCGATTATGTTAAAATGAAATCATACTTAGTAGTATCAACCCAACGAATTTCGTGATTGATCCTTGCACAGTCAATAGACAGGATCGATAAATCATGATTGCAATCTTAATAGAATCAACAGAGGTTATAATTATTAGCTGGGCAAATAATCAAATCAAATCACGACTGAGTTTAATTATAGAAACAAATTGTGAACCTAGATATAGTCACTTTCGTTCCTCAAATCAAATTTAAACAGCATATTCACTGCAATATGAATCGAACTAATAACATGGTGGAGTAAACCAATGCGAATCAACCAGATGGGTATAACTGTTATGAATCGTATATATTCAGGATTTGGATGCATATTAACAGAAACATATTGACTATTATCCAAATTATATTCCTGTTGGTCAAAAGTCATATGGGACACAAAACCATAACAGTTAACCATTATTGCCAATCATATCGTATACGTTATAACCAATTCGAATCAAAACTAGATTGTGTTCAAAATTGAAATACGAGAAACAACTTGTGTTTAGAATAGATACAAACGACTTCAATTGACAATAGAGTATCCAATTTAAGCTAAATCAAACCAATCAAATCCATACCATGATCAATCGAATCGAAGAAAATCCAATCGAAGCTAAACTGGGAAAATGAAATTCCATTAATCAAAAACTATGTACATAATGCATATAATGTGACAGAGCAAATCCAAGCTGTAATCAGAGCTATTCAAAGAAATTGAATTCATTATATAAACAAGTGATAGAACATACCAGTGAGGCTGCTCAAACTATGCCAATTTCGAATTCACGACCGCTGTAGCTGACTCAACATTTTTAAGCAAGATAGAGCCAGTCGTCCTCTGTTTCTTATTAGTGGCTTGCAATTTAGCCTTTTGATTGGTAAGCCATGCAACTTGGTCCTCCAAAGAATGAATTCTAGACTATAGCATTGGCACATCAGGATAATACATCTCTAACCACGAGCTACATTGATCACAGGGTGGCACTGTAGATTTTGACAGAGCAGGAGAGGGTTTGGATTAATGACCGGGGGTTTCACAAGGCAGCTTAATGCCTGGGTAGTTAGGGTCATTTTGTAGGCAAGGGGGTAGGTTCGACACAAATTCAAACGAGGGTTCGGCACACAAGCCTTCTGAATAGGGGTATTCACTAGCCAAGAAACGCTCCACTTCCGAGTTGGAGTCTTCACTTAACATGATAGGGTTAGGGTTGACAGGAGGTTTTGGCTTGTTCCTCACCATTCAAGAAATTAAACGGGCATTCTTTTTTCCTTTGGAGTTTGCAGTAGGCTTGGCTTTAGGCTTCTTGCCCACAGGCTTAACAGTCTCGACATCCTTGGTCACAGAGTGGGGTAGGTCAATAGGTGAGTTGGGTAAGGGTTTAGGTAACAGAATGTTGTAGGGTACCGGGGGTACAGACTTGTCCTTGCTCACCACAGGTTTGTCAACCTGTGGTGGGTTCAAATCCTCAAAATCGTTGCGAGCAAGGAAACCATTCCAATAGTCTCTGTGTAACCCCAAATGACAGACAACAATCATTTTAACCAGCCCATAGTGAAAGAGGCTACCATAAGCCTGGTTCCTTTTGTACTTTTTTGACATTTTGAACATGCTTCTATGCAAATAATAGGGCATATTGAGCTGATAACCCATAAAAACCATAAGCAAATGAAGGTGCTGTAAGAAAACAAACATGTACCGACCTTCGCAAGTGATAAACTGTTTGATAATCATCAATAAATCATGCCAACGTTGTTTTATCATGGTCACAGACAAACCTTTGTCATAGGAGATAACCTTATGCGACTGGAAGAGCAGTGTCCAAGGGACCTCTTCCACTTTGCAATTCTTGGACCATCGTTGTCCAGTGGTAGGCAAACCCGTAGAAAGACTGATAAACTGCTCGTCAATTTGCAATTGAACATCGCCAACTTTGGCTTCACAACCATCAAAGTTCATGGCGAATTTCCTAGCAACGCAGAGGTTAAAACCATCAAAATTTTGTATGAACGGAAACCACCCACTGTCCTCAAGGTCACTGCGGGCACTGTCGAACATCAACAGAACCTGGCTGCCATTTGGTTCATCCTTCACGACTGGAGCCATGGTGCAAGGACATGGTAAGGGTTTGGGTCACATTCACCAACACACAGGAGCAGAGTCATTTGGGCTAACAGCTATGAACGATCAAAGGGGAAGCATTAATGTGCGCATGCAAGGGTGGTGGAATTATTGACCGCCATGCATAATAGTAATGGTAAAATACAACCACCAATTAATCCTCTATTCAATCAATCATAACATAGCTCAAAACCATATCATTCGTTCAACCAAAGAATTAAATGGTGGATGATATACCAATGCGCCATTATAATATTTCAAACCATGAATATTCAATGTGAAATCAAACCCAAATGTTAACCACGCGCTAATTGCACAAAATGTGTAATCAAAAGTTTATAAAACATTGTGACAATCGATAATTATAGAATTGACAAGCCAAGAGCTATAAAAATAAGGATCACATCATATAAAAACAAAATAAACCATGACCCCTATGCAATTCATAGAATCAAGTATAAACCCATATGCTCAATGCCTCATAAGTTTAATAAAATCAAGTTGCGCAATCGAAGTAAGAATAGGCAAATAGGCATAGTTCAAAAATCCTTTTATCCACTTATTGATAATCCAATGGTAAGTGCCACTCAAAATATCAATAAAGATCATGATAATTCAAATAACGATGGAGGATTTTTTCACGCTTACAGTCGTGAAAATCAAATGAAGACCAATTTGCAAGTGTCGCAAGAAATGAAAATATCGTCTATTTGCAAAAATGTGACGACGATTTGAAGTTCAGAAGACATAGGTGTGGGCAGCTTATAGGGAAATGGAAAAAATTGAATTGGCTGCGAACAGAACTATCAAACTATTGAATCCATAACAACCATATTAAAACCAAAAAAATCGAAAAATGGATCAATCAACAATTTCATGAGGTTTGCATTTTAATTACATATGGATGGTGGTTTAAAGGATATTTCTAAGGCACAAAATTATTAAATCAAGCCAAGTTTTATGTTTAATTCATGCTTATAGTCATGAATTAAAAATAAAACAAACGAAAAATTCAAACAATAAAAATTTAATAAGGTAAGGTTTAATCCAACAATCATTTCGAAACTCAAAAATATTTACAAATTTGAGTTGATGGAAGCTACAAAAAGGTGTAATATCTTTCGATCATGTTAAATATCAAAAATCATATGTGGCTGCCAACAAATCCCGAACAACATATGAAAATGCATCCAACCTAAGAACAACATTGATTTGTAGCACATGCAAAATAATGCATTTCTCCCTAACTTTATATGTGCACTATCTCCATACCATCAAGCAACTGCAAAATAAGAAGAAAAATACACACTAAC
>ML780268.1:1432232-1468787 GCA_009831015.1 Picea engelmannii | reverse complement strand
GATGGAACACTATGCAAGGAACCAACTAAACAATCATGTTGACAGGTGTAAATGACACATGACTATCAACTAGAAGGATAGATCTGGACCAGGGTTGTCTAATTAACCCAGGCCATTTGGTATGATCTATCTTGACGGGTTTAATGGCTCCGTTAGCCAACTAGGATCCTAAAACAAAAAAAAGAAATAAACTACTCTAAAGCTATAACTATAATACTATGTATATGAATCTAATTATTTACAAGTTTTTAAAACATAAATATGAATATGTGATTATGAACAGAGTATTTACAAATTGCGAGCTTTGGTGGATGTCTTGCGAAATCAATGTTTTTGTAATTGTTTACGAAATAGATAAAGAAATCACATATTTTTATATTTTCTGTTTTATAATTTAAAATCTAAGAACTCAAAAAGATACTAATAAAACATAATCTGAAACAAGAACAGAATAATAGTCACAACCAATTTTAACTGTCTTATTTCACTAATGAATAAACTAATAACAAAAATTGAATGTGAATAAAAATAACCTGAGATTAGTCTCATACTTTGTTTATATCCCTATGTAATCTAGACTTCAAGCTATCTTTCCCATGAGAAAAATTTGTAACAGGCTTGTGCTAACATCTCCAGAATAAACTCAAGGTGTTTTTGGGAGAAAAGATTTAAGAACAGAGTAATAAACATATAGATCCAATGACCTTGTAATTATGAGTGTTTACGGTAAAAGAAATTTTAATGTGAAGCATTCATTTGATACATCAACTTAAAATCAAGCATAAATCATGATATTAAAGTGAAATAACGATCACAGATATAATATATGAAACAACAAGTTATAGACAAAATTTAAAGCACTAAATAAAATGAAACATTATATGCTAATAAGGCTAATGATGTATAACATATTGATATTCCATAAAGTAAGAGACAAAACATAAATGGAATAGTGTCACGTTGGTCTAAAGACAAAATGTGAACAACTTGTCCATAGAGTCTTGGAAATTACATATCCATAATGTGTTCCAATCAAAGATGCCTTCACTAGCAAAATTGAACAATGTTTAAAGTAATCCTGGATCCAAATAATCATATCTCACAGGATAGAGTTGAATCTTCCAAAATCAAGTAATATTACAAAAATAGTGGATTGGAAACCACTCATAACAGAGTTGGTTTATTCAAAAATAAATCAAAGTTTTTATAAAACATAAAGAAGGAGAAACTACTAATCATTTAGGTGTATAATTGAAAATATTTCTTTCAAGTAATCAACAGCAGGATCTCCCATTTCCTGAGAATACCAAAACCAATTTTATATATTAGAAAAACAATTGCTAATCACTAATTATTATTATTAAAAGGATTGGCTACAGAATCAAAGATTCTGTAGCCTGTCTTAATTTTAATAAATGAAATCAAAACTCAAATCTACTTATTTAGACTTAGATTACAGAAAACAATGAAATGAAAACAATAAAATCTACTTATTTAGACTTATATTACAGAAAACAATGAAATGAAAACTTTGAACAGTTCAATCGTATAAGAGGTGGAGGACAACTCCGCAATTCGCTGATTTACAACTGGAGGTGGCTTGCACATAGAGTTGTATTTGTTGTGATGTTAATTGCCATATCATCATGCCTCTTAATATGCTGCACTTATCTGCTCTTCTCCCACCTCCCCTAAATCCTCCATAAAGTTCGATAGAACTTGACGAGGCACAATTATGTAAAAAATGTACTATTATGGGAAATTGGTTGTGAAGGTGTACTTGTTGTTATTCTCATAATGGGAAAAAAAAACTATGTAGTTTAAATGTTTTATGATTTTTTTTGTTTTTTTATTTTATTCTTTTTAATGAGTTTTGTTCAAAATCTGGTAAAAAATTTAGAAGGATAGATTGAAGTGCACATTTTAGTGGTTCAAATTACATATTTTGGGTGCTTTAGAGTTTTTGAGAGTGTTGAATCAATTTATGTATTTAAAAATGCAATTTAAGGAATGTAAAATTGCAATTTAGCAAATAAATGATTTACTGGATTTCATGATTTCACAAGTAATCACTTACCCTCTTAAGGTCCGATAGACCAATTAGGTCTTAGTTAACGTTAATCATCATCATCATCATTAAGGGTTTCATGAACTTTCTCATTAGAAACTATTGTAATGTAATGATTATGTATGGAAGTTTATTTTGAAAATATTGTATAATCAAACATAAATATCATAATAGAACAATATACACAAATTCAAGAGTAGATATTGTTTCTTCACACACAATAACTTAACTCTATTGACTCATCTATTTAATCAATGTAATAATATCATTTTGGGTTTTTCAAAGTAGGGGTCATTGGCCCTAACCTTCTGCAGATCTATCTTGTTTGTCCTACGTGGGGATTGCTTAGGTGGTGACTGGTTCCATCTTCTCACGATGACATGTCTCCACTACTGGATCTGGGATGACCTATAGACTTCTTTACAACTACCATAGATCTAGTTTAGGGGAGGAACATGTGGCCAATAGGCCTAGGCTTGAGCCCACTCAAGAGGACATACATGATGGGCTTGTTAGGACTCGTGGTAATAGTAGTAATGAAGTTCACGTGACTGCCATGGAAAGATATAGGTACCATGCACAAGGTTCACTTCCTGAGGCTAACAGGGAGATTTTGTTTAATACCTGAATGTTGAATGGTAGGGTTTCTCAGTTTAATGGTCATGGGGGGTCTAGGTCTTCTTCTTTCAGAGGTGGAGGTGTGGAGGAATAGGTCCATAGGTCTAACGTCTCCGACCATCAATGCCATGGTCGGGCCAACATTACTACACAGAAAAACACTACTATAACACATTATGCATTCTTATGAAATACAATTGCTTAATAACAGTTAAACATAGCGTAAGCACATTAATACTGTTGGCATCCATAATCCACGACATTAACAATAATTCATGAATACAATGGAATTACATGTAAACATTGTTAGAATCATAGACATGCATATTAAATTGAAATTATATGCATGTATATACTTATCTTTTAGGCTGGATGTAATTCACAAATTGTGTGTATACCTCCCATGAACCTCCCAGCCTTAGACTGTGCTGCTCATCACTCTCAGCAGTAGGTCACCCCTGAGCTGGGACTAAGCTCCACCAGGTAGGGATTCCTAGGCTAGGCAAGGTTTACACGAAGAATACACATAAAAGAAGGAGGATTCTCTCCCAGGAACAACTTATGCCCACTGCCCACAGACTCTCCTTCCCCACATGCCTGTCCCACCCCAGGAGTATACACCTTCACTGTCACCTAGACAATCCTTCAGCTACTAGCCTCCCTTGCCTTGGGCTTCAGCAATAGACTGGACCGGAAATCTCTGAGCTCTGTGGAAGCTAAAGGGTTCCTTCCAGGAGCTCTCTCCTTCCTCTGTGCACTCTCTCACCTTGAGAGGTCGCTCACAGGCCAGGGAACCTGTCCCTTCAACCTCAACCACCTCTCTCACCTAGAGAGAGTGTTGTATACGCTGGCCAACAAGCCACCTGCAGTCAAGCACTACACGACCACAACAATCAACTGGAACATAGACATAAAAACCCAAAGATGACGACAGACAGGTGCAACAGCATAACAAGGCTCAACAATTACGGGACACTATGGTTTTCTCAACCGACAACACAGGATGGCTTCTTGGTTCTAGTTTCAAAAATGTGTAAGGGTACACAAAGATTCCACATAGAGGCTTAGATGGTTTAGGTGATGGATCTAAGTACGAACACCATATGGAGGTCTCTCTTGGACACCCGCCAGTTTCTGATGGAGGATCGAGAACGGACTCCCGACTCAGGTGATGGATGGAGGAATGTCAGACGAACCCCCAATACGAATCTCTTCTTAGGTTTTAATTGCATGTGCCTGGTCTGACATGTGTCACCCATGAGGCTGCATGTGCTTCATTAGTTGGTGTGTGCTTTTAGGCATGTGTTTCCCCTTCCATGGATTTGGGATCAGGGAAACACGTTTCACACATCACTTTAGAATAATAATTTAATATTATTCTCAAGGGTTTAAGGCCCCCCAGCTTAGCCCCTCTTCCAACCTCTCAACCCCCTCTCCCTACCCAGTCTTTGTGGAAGATTAGTCCCCCATCATTCATTCATCGTGGTTGGTCCACATGCAGAGATGTTTTTACATTAATAATGTGCACCATTACATGTACAAAAATCAGGCTCTTGGCCTTCAACACTTACGCTCTCTGGCCTAATAATCACATAATCCCACCAGCTTATATAAACTTGGCTAACTAGCCTATAAAAAATAATTATAAATCATAATGCAAGCTTTATACTTCATAGACATGTTTTACAATAGGGCCCAACCTTGGGGACATTACAATCCCCTCTCCTTATTTTTGCACTATCCTCGGTGCAACTTTACACTGCATCTGCAAGCTTTTCAAAATATTCAAAAAGATGTAGGTACTCTGCTCACATAACATATTCACACTCCCATGTCATGTCCTCAGGACCATACCAGGTCCACTAGACCTTTACAAGCCCTATAGCTAGATTCCAGAGCTGTTTATTTTTCCTATCCAATATGTGCACGGGATACACTTACAGGACACCTTCTTGTTCCACCTGAATCACATTCCAATTGATAATATGATTAGCATCAAGTATATATTTATTAAACAATGAAACATGAAACACATTATTTACAGTCATGGATGCAGGTAATGGAAGTATATATGCAACTGGCACAATCCTTTCCAGGATTTCAAATGGCCCACAAAATCTGGCTACCAACTTGGCGCAACTTCCCAGCTTCAGGGAACTCCTGTTAGCTTTCACTTTCAGGAAAACATGATCACCCACTTTGAACTCTCTATGGGTTCTGTTCTTATCAACATAACTTTTCTGCCTATCCTAGGCAACTTTCAAATTCTTCTTAATTTTTATCATTTGGTCCTCCATCTCCCTAAGAAACTCTGGCCCAACTACTGCTCTATCAGCTGGATTATCCCAGGTGACTGTAGTATTTCACTTTCTTCCATAAAGTGCTTCAAATGGGCTCATCTTCAACGATGCATGATACCCATTGATGTAGGCGAATTCTACCAAGTGCAGGTAGTCTTCCCATCTTGATGGTTTGTCCATCACATACATTCTCGGTATGTCTTCTATTACTCTATTCACCCTCTCTGTCTATCCATCAGACTCAGGATGATAATTTGTACTAAAGTTCAGATTCATTCTGAATCCTTTGAACAATCCTTTCTAGAAATTTGAGGTGAATTTCAGGTATCTGTCGGACACAATCGTTTTAGGAATTTCGTGCAATGGCACCACTTCCTTTATGAAAATATCAACAACATCTGCTTCCTTGTGATTAGTTTTCAGTGGAATAAAATGGGCATCTTTTGTAATCTTGTCCACCACCACCATGATCGAATCATGCGGCTTGGTTGTTCTGGGAAATCCTGTAATAAAATCCATCCTTACTACTTCCCACTTCCACTCAAGAATGGGTAAAGGTTGCAACAACTCTGCTGGATGCCTATGCTCAACTTTAACTTTCTAGCACTCCATACATCTAGCGATGTATTCAACAATCTCTCTCTTCATACCCGGCCAAAAGTAATGGCTCTTGACTATTGCTATTGTTTTTTGATATCCAGGGTACCTTGCATAAGGCACATTATGCATCTTCTTCAAAATCATCTGTTTCAAGCACTGGACATTGGGTACAAAAAATTTGTTCTTGTACAACAGTATTCCATATGTTTCCAACAGGGATGATTTTAAGGATGAAAATTTATTTTAAAATGTAGAAACCTTGGTGAATCTTACTTATCCTTCATATGCCAACTATAAATGTTTGGCGATATTTTTGTAAAAATATTCAAATTTCTAAGGATTTTATATAGTTTTTATAATAGTTTGGCAATTTTTAAGGTAAAATATTTTTATCCTATAGAATTTGGGTGAATCATTTTTAAAATAGTGAATCTTGTTTTTGGAAAAACCATGGAAAATTAGCACATGAGAAAAACTCAGCCCCTAAAATCATCCATGGTTTCCAACTTATAAATTTCCATCTTCTGTGGCATCTTACCCTACTGTAGCTTGGCTACCAATTCTCTGTATTACAGATCTACATTTGCAGCCTCCAGAATTCTACTTTTAATATTAGTCTGATACATGCTAATTGTTGTAGCATGTAATTCATGCACCCTCCTACTGAGTGCATCAGCCACTTTATTCTCCTTTCCTTTGATATGCTTCATCTCAAAGTCGTACTCACACAAAAATTCCAGCCACCTACTTTGTCTAGCGTTTAAGGTTGGCTGATCAAACAAATATTTCAGACCGTTATGGTCTATTCTAAGTTCAAACCTCCTTCCCATGAGGTAAT
The DNA here is from genome assembly GCA_009831015.1 of Picea engelmannii. NCBI lineage: Eukaryota > Viridiplantae > Streptophyta > Pinopsida > Pinales > Pinaceae > Picea > Picea engelmannii. The sequence continues at coordinate 1,462,363 of ML780268.1, read as the reverse complement.
GCCTCCATTTCTTTAGAGCATGAACTATGGCTCCCAACTCCAAGTCATGGGTTGCATAGTTCTTCTCGTGCTCTTTTAATTTCCTTAACTCATAATAGATTATGAATCCATTCTAATTGAGGACCCCTCCCAGTCCTTCTTTGCATGCATCAATGCATACTATGAAATCTGCATTTGGATCTACAATCCTCAAGATTGGAGCACTGGTTAACAATTGCTTCAATCACTGGAAACTTTCCTCACATCCCTCTGTCTATTGAAATTGTTTCCCCTTTCTTTGTAAGGAAGTGAGAGGGTGAGCTATCTTGGAAAACCATGCGATGAACCTTCTGTAATAACCAGCCAATCCTATGAAGGATCTAACTTATGTTACATTCCTTAATGTTGACCATTCTCTAATGGATTCAATCTTCTCAAGGTCTACCACTATCCCATCCTTCGAGATAATATGTCCCAAGTAATGGATCTGTTCCTGATAAAACAAGTACTTGCTTAGCTTCGTATACAGTTGGTTCTCTCTTAGCACCTGCAACACCATCCTCAAATGTTGTTCATATTCTTCTTCGGTCCTGGAATAAACTAGAATTTCATCCAGGAAGACGATGACAAACTTGTCTAGATAGTCTCTGAATACTACATTTATCAAGCTCATAAAAATAGTAGGTGCATTTGATAGTCCAAACGACACCACTGTGAACTATTAATGACCATACCTTGTTCTAAAGGCGGTCTTGTTGATGTCTTCATATTTTATTCTTACTTGGTGATATCTTGATCTTAGATCTATTTTCAAAAAGATATTTGCATCCTTCAACTGATCAAAGAGATCATCAATCCTCGACAGAGGATACTTGTTCTTCATCGTTACTTTGTTCAATTGCCTGAAATCGATGCACAATTACAGCATTCTGTCCTTCTTCTTTACGAACAGGATCGAGGCACCGCAAGGTGACATGCTTGGGTTTATATACCCCTTCTTCAGAAGTTCTTCAAGCTGCAACTGCAACTCTTTCAGTTCTGGTGCACTCATCCTATACGGAGCCTTTGACACTGGAGCTGCTCCAGGAATCAAGTTTATAGAGAAATCGATATCCCTTTTCGGAGGTAGTCCAGGTACTTCTTGGAATACATACTCTAACTCTTTAAGTACCTCATGATACTCAATACTTGACACCTTATCCTTAGGTGTTTCCCCCACATGGGCTGCAAATAATTGACAGCCTTTTCTATAGCACTTCTTCAGCTGCATTGTTGAGATTTCTCTAACAGTAACAGCTCTAGAAATTCCCTAGATGGCTCTCTGATTCCCTTCTTCATCTAAGTAAGTGAATGTATTGTTCCGATAGTCCAAGATGGCATGGTGCTGGTCCATCCAGTCCATCTCAATTAGACAGTCATAAGAGCCTAATGGAAGAATGTTCAAATTGGCCTTCATGCTCAGTCCATTCATGTCTACAGGACAAGACTTTCCTAACTCCATGACTTTCCTCTTGGTTCCTGTAGCTAGCTACACTAACCAAGACTTTTCATGTTTTCTTCTTATCAATTGCAAACTTTCTACCACTCTGGGGTCTATATGACTATGGCTAGCCCCTGAATCAACTAAAATAGTAAATGGTTGGTTTTTTATCATACCTTCTACTTCATTCATGTGCGACTGATACTTAGCTTGATTTTTGTCCAGGGCTACGAAGATCCTTGGAATTCTACTGCCCATGTCCTCCACTGTTTCAGCTTGCTGAACATTGTGGAGAACTCTTACTTTATCATTTCTGTGGGGGCAATCTTTGTACCTATGGTTTTGTTTACAACCCCAACATTTCATAGGTGGTGGCCTTGACATTTTCCCACTCACTTCAACCTTCCCGGGATCTCTAAGAGACAGCTGTACTTGAGAACTGTTTCTGAAAAAGGGTGGCTTATTTCCCTTCTGCCTCTGTTCTTTCTTGAACTTTTTCTGTTCATCCCAAGCCTTTCGAAAGGTAGGCTTTTCTCTTTGTTGTTCAAATAAGAACTTCTCTCTTCTTATCATTTCTTCCATAGTCTTTGGGTCATCATATTGAATCTTATCCCCAATAGGAGGTGGTAATCCACTCAGGTACCTCTGAGTATTGGCAGACTCATATTTGATGAAGGGAACATACTTCAGTAATTCCAAAAACTTCCATTCATACTCATCAATGGTTTTGTTGTCCAGCTTGAGTTCAAAGAACTCTTTCATCTTTCTGTCATAATATATTTTAGTTAAGTATTTCCTCTCAAAATACCTCTTGAATTCTTTCCATGTGATGTCCCTTTCCATAATGTGTTGCACCTGCACAAGTTGATCCCACCACATGGATGCCTTTCCCTTCAGTTGGTACATGGAAATCCTGTCCTCTGCATGAGAGGAATAATTTTGCAGTTGAAAGTATTTCCTCATACCCAGCAACCAAGTTTTGACATCTTCCTCCTTCTTATGTTCTCCATCAAACGCTGGAGGCTTGATCTTGTTCATTTCCCCTTTCAATTCATCCATCCCAGATCTCCTGTGTTTTCTGGTAGGATATGGGCTTGAACTACTGTGTGATTCCCTATTGGAATGCTTTGGGGAGTGATGACAATGTCTGCTAACACTCCTTGATCTTCTTTTCCTCTCAGGGTCCTACAACTCTCTGTCTTGCTTAAGTCACTCTCCTTTTCCAATTTATTTTCTATTATTTCCAGACTCTTCAACATCCTTAAGTTGAATTCAGCCTGCTTATCCCTGACTTTCACGAGCTTTCGGCTATCAGCTCAGCAAGCCTGGGCATATTTCTGCAATCTTTCAATGATTTTCATCATATGTCCTTCCTTATCCATCTCTTTTCCTTTCCCATTAGAGTTTGATCCTTGAACTCCCAAGTTGGCATTCCTTCCTTCTCTTTCATTCTCTGAATTGGAGGTAATCTGCACCTCTTCCATTCTCTGCTCTCAATGACAACCCTATTCAGTTTTGGCACTTGCTAAGCTTCTGAAAACACATGTCTAGACAACAGAGATTTGTCATGTTGTCATTCTTAGCAAATTCCACACATTCAAAACTATTTTGATTTAAGAAAATGATTCGACTTCACAAATTTTCCGAGTTCTGCATGACTCTATAATTTTCAGGTGATAGCTCCCTCTTTCTCCCTATCCTCGTAACCAAAGGTCGTGATGAAATACTAGACTACTAGGTGTTACTCGGGCTTTCGACATTCGAAGAGTTTAAGGTACACACATTTATCTCTCGGAGTATCGATTTACCGAATTCACGTAAATCGGGTGGATTGGTGGTCCACATTTACCCAACATCCAACGGTTAAAAATATGCTAAAGTTCTTCCATCTTCAAAGATTTCAGGACTTTGGAACTTCGGGTTTTGGGTTTTCGGGTTTTGGGATTTTGGGACGATGCAACGATTCCAAATCTCTTGTCACTTCAATCCCCGAATTTCAATATGGAAATTCATGTATGAGATCAACGGTTGTGAGCCTCCCCTGATCTGACGATCTAGATCTCTCCTAAGCTTACACCGATCAAATCTCTTCATCCCTAACTTCCTTGCTAGTTGGATGGATCCAATGGCTCATGGGATTTCAGCACTTCTTCCTGGAAGTGCTCCACTGTCTGATTCTACCCTTGTTAATCTCTTTCGTGATTCGGGACTTGGAGTGACCAAGAATTTGGCCTACGCTCCAAGTTCATGATCCCTAAATTCAGGAAATGATCCAATAGTCATGATTCCCCACAATCTGACGACTTAGATCTCATCGGCATTTCGCATATCAGGATTTTGTGTGTCATGAGGTCAAAGGATTTTCCACCTTCGTCCTCCCTATTCCTGAAATGTCGATTTCTTCCTGGACAATTAACGGTCTAGATCCCTCTTAGATCGAAGGTTATGATCTAATCGTGAATTCTCATTTCATGAATTCTCATGAACTCACCCTTAGACCATTTCAAATCACATGTCAGTGAAGGTTGATCGCTCTCCATGCATCCTTCCGATGGACGGTCCTGACGAATTTTTGATTTAACATATCACGATTTCCACACTCCTGTGCAACTCCAAAGGTTTTTAAACCTTGTGCACATTCTCCAGATTTGACGGTTGTGAGGGTTCTCCTTTCCTCCCGAACAAATTCTATGGATCCAACACTTCTGGTGTGGAGTTCTCTCTCTCCCTGTGGCCATATACCACACCGGTTGTAGTTTTATAATACCACTACACCTCCTGAGCTTTGTAACACGGTCAAGTAGTCCATTGACACTCAGAAACATTCTAAGGTCTGAAATTAGTCCTCCAGAAATAATTTCTTCTCAAAACCTCGGTCCAAAGACCACTTATCCGGCCCATCCAGGCTCAACGTTGAAACTAGGCTCTGATACCATACTGTAATGTCCCTGACCATCAACGCCATGGTCATGCCAACATTACTATGCAGAAAAACACTATTATAACATATTATGCATTCTTATGAAATACAATTGCTTAATAACAGTTAAACACAACGTAAGCACATTAATATTGTTGGCATCCATAATCCACGGCATTAACAATAATTCACAAATACAACGGAATTACATGTAAACATTGCTAGAATCACAGACATGCATATTAAATTGAAATTATACGTATGTATATACTTATCATTTAGACTATATGTAATTCACCAACTACGTGTAGACCTCCCATGAACCTCCTAACCTTACCGCGCTACTCATCACTCTCAGTAGTAGGTCACCCCTGAGCTGGGACTAAGCTCCACTGGGTAGGGATTCCTAGGCTAGGCAAGGTTTATAGGAAGAATACACGTAAAAGAAGGAGGATTCTCTCCCAGGAACCACTTATGCCCACTTCCCATAGACTCACCTTCCCCATATGCCTGTCCCACCCCAGGAGTATACACCTTCACCATCACCTAGACAGTCCTTCAGCTGCTAAACTCCCTTTAATTGGGCTTCAACAACAGACTGGACCGGAAATCTCTGAGCTCTGTGGCAGCTACAGGGTTCCTTCCAGGAGCTCTCTCCTTCCTTTGCACACTCTCTCACCTGGAGAGGTCGCTCACAGGCCAGGCAACCTGTCCCTTCAACCTCAACCACTTCTCTCACCTGGAGAGAGTGTTGTATACACTGGCCAACAAGCCACCCACAATCAAGAACTACACAACCATAACAATCAACTAGAACATAGACATGAAATCCCAAAGATGAGGACAGACAGGTACAATAGCATAACAAGGCTCAACAATTACGGGACACTTTGGTTTTCTCAACCAGCAACACAGGATGGCTTCTTGGTTCTGGTTTCAGAAATGCATAAGGGTACACAAATATTCCACATAGAGGCTTAGACAGTTCAAGTGATGGATCTAAGTACGAACACCAAACAGAGGTCTCTCTTGGACATCCACTAGTTTCTGATAGAGGATCGAGAGTGGACTCCCGACTCAGGTGATGGATGGAGGAATGTCGGACAAACCCCCAACACATATCTCTTCTTAGGTTTTAACTGCATGTGCCTGGGCTGACACACGTCTCCCATGAGGCTATATGCACTTCATCAACTGGTGTGCAATTTTGGGAATGTGTTTCCCCTTTCGTGGATTTGGGATCAGGGAAACATGTTTCACACATCACTTTAGAATAATAATTTAATATTATTCTCAAGGGTTTAAGCCCCCCCAGCTTAGCCCCTCTTCCAACCTCTCAGCCCGCTCTCCCTACCTAGTCTTTGTGGAAGCTTAGTCACCCATCACTCATTTATTGTGGTCAGTCCACACGCAGAGATGTCTTTACATTAATAATGTGCACCATTACATGTACAAAAATTAGGCTCTTGGCCTTCAACACTTAGGCTCTCTGGCCTAATAATCACATAAGCCCACCATCTTATATAAACTTGGCTCACCAGCCTATAAAACATAATTACAATTCATAATGCAATCTTTATACTTCATAGACATGATTTACAATAGGGCTCGACCTTAGGGACATTACAGTTATTTGCCAAGGTATAGTCTACTCTCAAGTCATTGGCTTGTCCTCCATTTCCTAGTAGAAGAAGACCTGCAAAAAATACTAGTTCGTCCATTGATCTTGAGCCGAGGTGTCCTCATGATCAAACGTTGGCGACCGGGATTTAACCCTCTCATGGACACCTTCTCGGGTAGATTCTTATGGATTCTCCTTCTTGATTTCTCATTATAACTCTGGTTGGTGCGTATTTTCATAGACATTGCAAATTCAGTTGGATTATTTGTGTATTTTGAGGAGAATTCATTAAGGTGGAATAATAAGAGGCTAGCCTGGGTACTGGTAGAAATGGATCTGGAGCTGGGTTTTCCTAACAAGATCAAAATATCTTTGGGAGACTCCTCCTTTATGTGTTCTTTGGACTATTGGCGAGAACCCTTTTGTTGTCACTCTTGCTGGCAGATGGGTCACCTAAAAGATAAGAGCCCCACTGATAAGAAGCCTCTTGATGTTTCGACCTGCATGGAGGACTCTCCTAGGGTTTTAGGTTGTCATTCCATCCTTGATCCTGATGTTGTTACTTTCTAGCATGACTCTTTTCTAGGTAAGATGTCTACATTTTATCCTTCCTTTTTTAATACTCTATCTATAGATGATAGGAGATCCCTCATTTCTCATGAAGATTGGCTTGTAGATATTTTTGGGGGTTTTGGGAATTAGTACTAAATAAATTCAAGAAGGATCCCACAAGGAAGGGACTGTGTTTAAAAGGGTTGGAAGCTCACGTTCAAGCCAGAACAGATTTCATCAACCAAGTCTCTCTTGTCGTTTGTTCGGTTGGGGTGGAAGTTCTTGGTTTTACTGTTGAGAACAAACTTCCCTCCCCCTAAAATCATTTGTTCATGGATAAGGGGATCGATATTATTGGCCTCGAGGAAGAATCCACTCAACCACTGTTGTCAGAAGTTGACCTATTACATAGGAATAATCATTGCTCCCTTGAGATAATGAAGGATTTAACAGGATCCATTGGACATGTCCCCACTTATAAAGAGGTCCTCTCGGTCACCCCTTTAATGGAATATAACAAGTTATAATATCCTCCTAGCCTTGTTGATAGATCTAATCGCACCTTTTATCCCTCCACCATCTGCTGAAATATCCCATCATTTTCCTTCCTCTCCCTATAGGGCCCTTACAGAAATGAAACCCTCTTCTGGGGTTGTTCCATGATTATTTTTCTCTCAATTTATGGAGGATTAGGGGCCCTAACTGATCTATATGGATATCTATGGCCACCGACCTTTTCTGACTGGCTCAAAATAGTTTTCTTGAAATTTTGGCAATTTACTACTTTTAGCAGGTTTTAACTTCCAGGGACATTTTGATGGCCTAAATGAAGGTTTTTCGATATCGAGGTTCTTAATGATAGTTGAATGCATGATTGAATCCACCAAAATGAATCTCCTCGACGATACCTTTCCAACGAGCTATCATATGCCTAAAACAGAGATCGTATGCAAAAGTTATGACCTCAGGAAGTTGATGTACTAACTTACACAAACGGGGCCCACATGACTTTTGGCACTTCATCTCCTAGGGTTAGGTTTTTGGATGTCTAGGGTTTTTGGCATTCCTATTTATTGTAAAAATTCCTTCAAAGCCTCATTGTAATCATCTTCTTGTGAATGTGAGTAGTCGTCACATCTCTTCTCAGAGATAAGCTGTCGCCATTCTAGGGAGTCTTTCACTCTGTATTTTTACAGTCTCTGTACATTTATTTCATTAATAGAAATCATGTATTACTGTATCTCTGTGTTTATGGTTGCATATCTGATATATTTATGTTATATTATTTAATATTTTCAATATCTTTGTGCATTTCTTTATTATATCTCAGATCTCATTTAGTGACGAAAATAATCCGGATCACTAACAAACTTTTATCCCTCAAACATCAGATCACATATGTTCAACCTCATATTACCTTCCTTCAAGAAACCATGGAAGTTACTGATAAGGAAATTAATTTCTCCTTAAATGTTTTCCTTTTTGGGAATGTGTAGCTATGGATCCAAATGGTCATTCTAGGGGACTACTCTCTAGATGGAACCCTAGAAGTGATGACTTGTGTGCTTTTGCCACCAATGCAGGTATCCTTCTTTAGGGTCGACTGAAAGATGTCACTAAAAAGGTCATAATACTAAATTAATATGGCCCATATAAGGATATAGAGAACTTTTGGAAGCCCTTTCTGGACTGTGGCTCTCTTATGGAAGGGGGATTAATCATTGGTAGTGAATTAAACCTTACAATCACTTCAAGGGATATATGGGGTGATCATGCTAGGTTGGATCCTTTGTATACTTATTTTCCAAACATATTCACATCTGTTGGTTTGGTCATTGTTCCTCCCTTCCCTAATATTCCTACTTGGAATAATGGTAGGTTGGGTACTACAGGTATTTCAAAATGACTAGATCATTTCCTCATAAATGAAGGGATGTTAGGGAGCTTGGGAAGACGCAGGTCATGGACTTTAAACTCAACACTCTCATATCATAATCCTATTTTTCTTCAAATTTATGAGTCCTTTGATCAAACCTTCTCTCCCTTCAAATTTAATAAGGCCTAGTTGACTGAACCATATTTCATCACTTTAGTCTGATCAATTTGGAGTTCTATGGCTTAGTGGGAGAACACTTTAGCGATGAGGTTAATAGTCAAGAAGCTTAAAAAACTCAAAGAAGAAGTGATCAAGTTGTTGACTGAGAAAAATAAGAAGATAAAATATGAAATTTGTTAGATTGACATGAAATTGGGATAGATCTTTAGAAATTTTCCTTCTCAATTATTCTCTATAAAAGATAAAGAACTTATTAGTTCCTTAGAGAAGCGGAAAGTGGATATTTTAAGGCTAGATGAAGAAACATGGAATCTTATAAGTCAGTCCATTTGGCTCCAAAGTGGGGATAATAACACTAATTATTTTCATAAATTTGCTGAACATAAAAGGTTGACTAATACTATTTGGGTATTAACTGATTTAGAAGGCCACAATTTGACTTCACGGGTTGATCTTAGGTCTGTTTATTTTAAGTTTTTCAGGACTATGTACAAAGAAGCAGATAAGGAGGATACACTTACTTAATTCAGAGTTATAAAAGATGTGCCTCGTATTTTCACAGATGAGGAAAGTGATGGAGTGGGGAAATAGGTTACTCTAGAGGAAGTAGAGGAAACTATTTCAAGAATGCCAAAGGACAAAAGTCCTGGTCCTAATGGGTGGACCCAGGAACTATTCAAACATTTATTTGATATTATGGGGAACAAACTCCTGGGGGCTATTGAAGAATCCAAAATATCTGGCAAAGTCATTGGATTATTGAATGCCACCTTTGTGGCCCTTATCCCAAAATATTTGAAGCCTGCCTCTTTGAATGACTTCAGACCCATTGTACTTTGTAATTTTGTATATAAATTCATTTCAAAAATTATTGCCAATAGGTTAAAAGGCAAGTTGGATTCTAGTATCTCATCGGAGAATTTGGGGTTTTAAAAGACATGTTGATTTTTTATGGTATTGGGATATCTTAGGAGTGTATGCACACTGTCAAAACTAGGAAAATGAAATCTCTCATTCTAAAGTTGGATCTTAGGAAATCTTCGGATGATGATGATTCAAATTGGCCTGAAATGGTAGGTGACATAATAGATAATGGGATGTGTTTCTAGTAATAAATATGTAGTATTTGTTAATGAAACTCCGACTGATTTCTTCAAAATTCATAGAGGACTGTGACAAGGCTTCACCCTCTCAACTTTACTATTCTTGTTGGTGATGGAAAATCTGAGTAGAATTTTGAAAAAAGGCGTTTACAAGTGGGAAATTCAAGGGTATCCAGGTTGAAAAAGGTATCATCATTACTCATTTTTTTTTTGGATGATGTTTTAATTATTATCTCTGGTTCTATTGAAGAGTGGCTTTCCCTATAAGATCTTCTAACAAGCTTCTATTAGGCCTCAGGTATGGAAATCAACTGTTAAAAACCATGTTTCCTCTCTCATAATTTAAATGATGATCTGCTTAATTGTGTTGGAGTTACTTCACACACACTGTTATAACCCTAAATTGCACCACACCTTCTTACCTAGCATCAGACCAACTCATATCCATTCCTTGCCAAAGCCATGCTGAATAAACTCTTGAAAATCCTCTTAAATCAAGTAAAACGCGCCCTAACCCACTACTGCACGCGTTGGAACGCTGGCAGGCCTACTACTGCACACGTTGGAACGCTGGCTGGCCTACTACAGCCCGCGTTTACCTAAAAAAGCACAAAAACAGGAAAGTTTATGATGGGACGAAAAGATTTGGGTCAGTTAACTGAAACTCCCATCCATGCATGGCCGAGAGTTCATCCAAAACCCTAGCTCCTTCTAGCCTATAAAAGAAGGGGTAGGGGTACTATTTGGAGGGGGGGAAATCATAGCAAAGAAACTCTGCCCAATTGCCGAATCCATTAGTCCCAACCCTTTAGCCTTTCCTCAAGCTTAAGGAGAATTCAAGCAAAGCAGTTGGAGGACAAAGAAGAGGAGGAGCCCAGGATCAGGATCGAGGAACGGTGGCCGATCTCTATCATTTTTGTATGTTGATTCATCTTGAGATTAATAAAAGAATACTTTTCTCGTCCCAATGCATGAGTTTTATATGTTTTATTCAATTTATGCTTAATCTCTAACCCTCTAGTAGAAAAGTAGCATGCATGCATAGTGTTTTGTCTTGTTTGCAGGGTTGTCTTTGGAAGGAGTAGCGACAGCAAGCGGATAAAAGCGCAACGGAGGATCTAAACCAAACATCAGAAAAAAGGTTAGTAGGTCTTTTCCATGCTTGTATGTGAAAAAAGGGGTTTGAGTTTTGGGGTGATAGGTTAAAAGTGATTTCTTTAGGTTCATGATCTGCATGTAAGTTTAGCCCTAGCTTACTAGTCCATAGGGTATTATTTCCCAATAACAGAATTGGCGACTCCACTGGGGAAATTACTCTTAGGGTTTTCGGATTTCATTGAGGTTTTTGGGTAGTTTGAAGAAGTAGAGTTTATGTTTCTTTGTTTCTTTGTTTTTTGTTAGGTCAAAGCTAGCAGGGAACCTCGTTCTTAATACCAGTTTTTCCTTGACTGTTGCTTGACATTTATTATCGGGACACACAGAGGTACACGCGGCCTGCAGAAGGCCTACATGCATGTAACCCGTGCCCTAACCTTCTACAACCCGCATTTGAATGCTTGCTGCAGAGGTTTCAGTAGTGTGTAGGACTCAGGAAGCTTGAGAGGCAGTCTCCTCTTCCCTGTCAGAATTTTACATTCTTAGGGGGGATTTCCGGATCCTGTCTGGGTCTTGCTGGTTCACTGTCTTGTGTTCAGTCTGCTTTATTGTGCTTGTTATATTTTACATTCATTTTCCTTTTCTGTTAAAAGTAGAAGCATCCAAGCCTTTTAGAGACCCTGGTGGTCAATACCAAAGGCCTTTTTCAAGTCTGGGCTGCCTGTGTTTGGTTTGGTCTTAGCTTTTATACAGACCCGCGGCCTGTTCAAGTTTAGCCTGTGGGTACCTGTGCACTGTTATAGCTCAGCACGTGTTTTCACGCGTGCTGTTTTAGTGACAGTCAGGGGCTTGATTGGTTGCTTCTTAGCTTGGGTGGGGCAGTCATCCCCTCCTGTGGTGAGAAGTATTCCTCTCAGGAGTTTGAGTCTGGGGCTGCACAGTCAGCAGGTTAGGGCCTCTTATCCTTAGCCTTTGTTTTTATTAGTTGATGTTTTGATAGAAAAGACAAAAGAAAAAAATTGTTTTATGGTTTTTAGACAAGTGTTAGAATCAGTTCTTTCTTGATTGCTTGTTTGCGTCTTTGCTCTGATTCTTTTGCGATCTGCGCTTTAAGCCAGAGTTTTATTTTCGTTCTCTTGGTTTTGTGCTTGTCGGCATTTTCCCTTTGTTGCGTCATTTTGGCAATTACATAAATAAAAAAATTTCTCTTGTTTCATTTTCTTCTTGGTTTGAATATTGTGTTGTTGCAACAGTAGCTAGGAAGAAGTCTTTTTTCATAAGTTTTTGCATGAAATCTTAGAAAATTCCAAAAGAAAAAGAAGTCTTTCTTGTTGAAAAGTAGCTATTTTTTGCATTTTTTGTAAAAGTTTTTGTTTCCAAGCATTTCTTGTTCATTTTTCTTTGAGTCTTTACACACCATCAGTTTCACCTTCATACCCTGTGACGTAAAAAATCCCATTAAAAGCAACGCTAATTAAAAATTGTTAGACTTTTTGTTTGTAGGGTACATACAGTAGCTCAGGACTAGGGCCTTGGAATAGGTTGGAGAGTAAATTCTCCAAGGCCACTCAAACCAAACATTGGAGTCTATCAAATGGAGTGTAGAAGTCCAGTTACGGAAATTTATCTGGGACCCCCTCTAACACAGCGGATAAACATGAGGTCGTGTAAGGAAAGGTGGCGGAGATAACCCCTCCAAAGTTGGACCAAGCGTAGTGGAGAACACATATCGAGGATTTGTTTAGGGATTCCGTCGTTTGCATTTGCCACGGAGCTTCGTGGGTCTCGAATCCATTCGAGGTCCTCAGTTGTCTTCCAGACCATTTTCTCTCGATACCCTTGACAAGTTTTGGGCTTGATACCCTTCTCATTGTGGTCTACCTGACTATCGACTGTACCCGCCTGGTGACTGTTCACGTGCTGGCAAACTAGTTGCCAATCTTTTCTAGGGACATACACAGGTGACTGCGGGGGTATACCGCGGTACCTAGGACAGAAATCGGGCCACGCTTTGCAGAGTATACCCAGAGGGTCCTTCCGTATTCGAGTTGCACTTGCACCGGTAAGTTTCTCTAGTGTTGGTTGTTGTAATTGTTCTTCAAAATAGTTAGTCTTTTCTTGTCTTATCTCATAGGGGCTTCTTTTAGTGTGTGTTACTGTTTGTTCGTGTAGAATACCTTAGCGTGTCGTGAATCTTCTCACACAATGGCGGATTCAGAGCTCCACCGGCCACGAAGGCTTCTGGTCCTGCCGCCGATTATACTGGAGCCACCCCCGCCACCATTGAGGCGGAAGTTAGACCAACAAGGGTCTTTTGAAGCAACCGGGTTACCAACTATTGAGCCCGAACAACACCCGGAGGAATCGACTGCCAATCTTGGATTGGTTGAAACCTCAACCACTGATACTTGGCCATAAGTGATTGTGCCAATTCAATTTTATGAATGCCTATCAGTGCCTCACACAGCTATGGCAACAAACGTTGTTATTTCCTCTAGGAATTCTTCCATTCCCATCACCGTTGCTACCATAGGAGAAGCTTCTCCTAACTTGCCTCTATCGGTGGTCTGGGCCACCATGGTCTTGGCTGCAACTATGTCGCACAGTGGACCGACCCCATCTATCGCGGTGGCCACACCTCACTTCACACCTAGTGTGACCGGCCCTCCATTTTCATACGATATGCCTAGTTCAGGTACAAGTCCTGCACTCACTCACTCCACTTTACAGACTTTGGGTCTAGGGGCAGGGAGCTCTAATGCTCCTTTGCAAGGTCAACTTGGGGGCATTCCTATCCCTTTCAATGCTTTTCCTTATGCTGTAGGTCATATTCCTCCTTTGTCCCCTTTGCTTGGTGGTCCGCATCAGCAGTCCGCCAGGAAACCTGCACACATGAGTTCATTTGGAGCCGGGAGTCAAGGAACACCTACACAAACTCAGTCAGTAGGTTGGTCACCATTTGTTTGGAATGGGACGTTTGGTAATAATTCTTTCGCATCTACTGCTTTCCCATCTGGGGCGACACCCATTTTTGGACAGTCTACTCCGGCACAGGGTAATATTCCTGTGTTGGGGGAACATATACCAGGACCTTGGAACTAAGGACAAGGATCCGTTCCTTCCTCTGGAATGTCGTTCTAGGGTAATTCTTTCCACAGTCAATGGAACCCTGGACAGACTTCTATGCCTCTCCTAGCCGGACCGGCATGGAGTAATCCTTCCCAAAGTTCGTCAAACACGATGAATGCCCAACATCCTATGTCCTTTATGGGGAATCATCCAATGATGTCTCCACAGATGAAAAACCCTTACGTTGGTCAGGGCCATGGTTTTTACTAGAACCCGGGCCAACAGCCAAACTTTTCCTGGCAACCTGGTGCCAGCCAAACTCCAGGACCCTTTTATCCAGGCTATCAACAACAACCAAAACTACCATTCTTGGTGATGTTACACTTGCCAGATTTGACATGGTTGTTAAATGATCTTGTCTGCCATGATCCGTGTTGGCCTCCTATGCCAACGAAGTTGCCTTCGGACATTCCAAATTTCGAGGCCAAGCCTAACGAAGATCCAAGGGATCACGTGACTACTTTCCACCTTTGGTGTTCATCTAACTCATTGAAAGATGACTCTGTCCAGTTGCGATTGTTTCAATGCACTCTTATTGGGAGTGTCGCGAAATGGTACATAGAGCTTGATCGTTCATGATACTCTTCTTTTGGTGAACTGGCGATGGCCTTCCTTAACCATTTCCAGTTACCTGTGAGATACGACGTCGACACAGAATTGCTAGCCAATTTCGAGCAGACGAAAGAAGACCATATCTCTGATCATATCCGAGAGTGGTGATGCTGAAAGAGTCTAATAAAAGTACCAGTTCCACCAGCATTCCTACTTGAGTGGTTCCTTAAATCTTTAGTACCACAATTATCCAAAGACGTCGCAACTTTTGGGGTTTTCTCCAAAGAATATGCCATCATGAGGGCTCAACAGTTTGACATTATCTATTCTCAGTCTGGTCTATTATATAACATCCTGTCGGATGCACCACGATCGATACTGGATAAAACTAGATAGAGAGTCGGACCACATGCCGATGGTATCATTGGTTCGGCACAAACTAAGCCCACTGAGCAATTGACAAAACAATCGGAACAATTATCTATACAACACTTAGTGGCCAACCAAAATACTGCTTTGTCTGCTCCTCCTACCCAAATGTTGGAAGTACACTCCGTACAAATGACTAACCCAAAGGCCACCCAGTAGCCAGACGGGAAGAAAAAACAACGCAAGAAGGGTAAGGGGGATAAGAAACCCATTGATAATGCTGGCGAGGGAACCACGGAAAAGAGGAAGGAGAGGTATCCATGCAACTTATGTGCGGAAGACCACCCGACCCATCTATGTCCTCGACTTGCAGAGGCCCAGAAGTTTGTCACACAGCAACAACAAGCCATGTTGACTAATCCCTTTCAGCATGGGCAAAATTTAACTCAAGCCTCTACAAGTGCCGAAGGGGGCAGCCAAGAAACCTTCCCTCCCCCAAACAATTCCTCTTCCGCGAACGTATATATGGTGAAAAGTGATGCTTTAATAACAACTAGAGTGCACGATTATAGTAAACCAAGCGCCTCTGAGAAGGGCAAAGAAGCCGAGATCCCATCTCTTCCTCTACAGATTGAGAAAATGTTGGGTGAAACAATGACACGCATTCCAAAAGGTGCATTCAAGAGAGCTTCTCACAATCCAAATGTAAGGGCCGCCCAGAACTACTCTGTGGTGGAAGATTTATCACAGACCCCTTGTGCTATGTCCGCTCTAGAGGTCCTCCACAGTTTCCCTGCTCAGAGGAAAGCCTTGTTGACTGCTTTAGGCTCTACTGAGACTTATAAACCGGGTACCATCATGTTAGATATGACTACCTTAAAACCTCGTTTTCCTTACCACGTCACGTTTCAGATAGTAGTGGCTCATCCCACGAAAATTTTTACACGAAATATCTTCCGCACGGTGGTAGACGAGGGCGCTTCGACTTGAGTTATGTTGTTAGCATAGTAAAAATCCATTGGTCATCCTGAGTTGTCTCCATCACCTACTCTCCTCACTGCATTTGACGGTCATTCTTTTCGACCACATGGCATCATTCCTTCTTTCCCTGTGCAGTTAGGGGGAAAGACCGTGTGCGTCGAAGTAGAGGTAGTCGATGCCCCCATCGACTACAATCTCTTGTTAGGTCATAGTTGGACTTATTCTATGCAAGCAGTGGTCACTACAGTTTTCCATGTCTTATTGTTTCCACATGAGGGTTAGATAGTGACCATTGATCAGTTGTCCTTCTCTCGACTTGACCCAGCCTTGGGGGCATCCACGGTTCCCATGATCGATAATCCTCAAGCTGGTGTTGTTAACATAGGAGTTGGTTTGTGCCCATCTTTGATGGGTACTTTTGATTATCCACCTCCTCATGGCGATGTTAATTTTATATCGACTCACCACAAGGCTGAGATTTTCCACGTTTCGTCGTTCCGCATGACTTACTTTCAGAATCCGTGGGTTCTTCCTTCCCCATCAGCCACGATGGATGAGACAGGGTACACTAGCATGTCCATGCCCTTGTCGGCCGCTGAAGTAGCATACTCTTTGGTCCAGCAAGCTTCAGCTACTCCCGATCCGACTCCCGCACAAGAGTTGGATCCACTTCCAGAGCCTATCTGGGCTCAGGGTTCTCTTGCTACCACCGATTCATTAGACTTAGTCATGCCTTCTGACGAAGCTGTAATCGAAGCAATGACTAGTCCGAACAGACCTTGGGAAGATCTTCACCATAGATCATATTTCCTCCCAGAGTTACACCGAATCGACACAGGAGAATTCACTATCACCATGATGGGAGATCAGCCATGTCCCATCAACCTCTTAGCTACACAGGGAATTTATGCTGAGGGAAATATGGCGACTATCACTGCAACCATACCTATGAATATCTCCTGAAACCCTGGCGTCGTGGAGAATGTCTTTGTCAGAGCGGATTGCTCCCCCAAAGAGATTCAGATTTACATAGATCTTTTCAAAGACTTCTGTGACGTTTTTGCCTGGTCGTATGAGGAAATGCTAGGCATCAATCCGAAAATAGTTGAACATGAGATCACTACGTATCTGGATGCTAAGCCTGTTCGACAAAAACTTCTTCCAGTTAATCCGAGGAAAGTAGAAGCCATTAAAGCTGAGGTTGAGAAATTGCTTAAGGTAGGGTTCATTTACCCAATTCATTTGACTCAATGGGTGTCAAACCCTGTGCCGGTCGATAAAAAACAAGGCACGATTCGTGTATGTACTGATTTCCGTGATTTGAACAAGGCATGTCCGAAATATAATTACCCAACCCCATTCATTGACCAGATCATTGATGAATTTGTCGGTTGTGAAGCCTTTTCATTCATGGATGGTTTTTCAGGCTATAACCAAATCCAAATCAAACCTGAGGACCAACACAAAACGACATTCATTTGTCCGTGGGGTACATTCGCCTATCGTAAGATGCCTTTTGGTCTCAAGAATGTTGGAGCCACTTTCCAGCGGGCCATCTCTTTTGCGTTTCATGACCTCAAACATATAGTCGAGGCCTATATAGATGATTTAGCATCATGCTCTCGCAAGCGAAAAGATCATCCTACGCACCTCAGACTAATCTTCGAATGTTGTTGCTACATCGGGATTCGCTTGAATCCCAACAAGTGCATCTTTTGCATCACGTTAGGACGTTTGTTAGGTTTCATCTTGTTAACCACAGGGATCATGGTGGATCCTCTTAAGGTGGAGGCAATAGTCCAGTTGCCCCCCCCCATGCACAATCTTACAACTGCAGAGTCTTCAAGGAAAGGTGAACTTCTTACGATGCTTCATCACCAACTATGCCGAAATCACCAAGGGCTTCATGCGTTTACTAAAGAAAGATGTTCCCTTTTTCTGGGATGAAGCAGCGCAACGCTCTTTTGACGCATTGAAACATGCCCTCACTACTGCACCTCTGCTACGACCACCTAATTATAATAAATACTTCTTATTATATCTGGCGGCCATAGAGTCAACCATAGGCATGGTTTTAGTTCAGGAGGATGATTTGTTTTCTGAATACGTGATCTATTACCTGAGTCGAGGCCTCGTAGGACCAGAAATTAATTATACTCATCTCGAAAAACTTGCATTGGTAGCAGTTCATGCTGTTCAATAGTTCCGTCACTATGTTCTATTTCGCAAGACCACCGTCATTGCTATCACGAATCCATTCCAATACATGTTGACACGATGAGTTATCAGCAAAAATATCAGTAGATGGATGGTCATCCTCCAAGAATTTGACTTAGACTTCGTTTCAGCAAAGTCCAAGAAGTCATTGGTCTTCGCAGAACTTATTTCGGAACTTCCGGTTGAGTCAGGTGATGTTGTGCCTGAGGAATCGCCTATCTGGGGGGATATGTTTCTGATTGAATCATCAGACCCCTGGTACGGAGATATACTGATCTATCTCCAGACTTTGAAGTGCCCCACCTCTGCTTCTCGTGATGAGCATCGGCGGATATGCCATCAGGCCAAGAACTATCTCATACTCAATGATACGTTGTATCGGAGAGGTGTAGAATGTATCTTGCGTCAATGTTTCACTCATGAGGAGGTCGTAATAGTGATCAATGATTGTCATACAGGAGCTTGTGGCGGTCACTTATCTGGGTTGGCAACAACCCAAAAGATTTTACGAGCAGGTTACTTCTGGCCCACGCTTATGAAAGATTGTATCGAGTCATTCAAGAAGTGCCATCCGTGCAAAATCTTCTCACGGAAGATGAGGGCACATCCAGCTCCTATGTTTCCTATCATCACAGTTGGTCCCTTCACCAAGTGGGGGATTGATTACACTACATGCAACCCCCCATCAGCAAGGGGGCACCACTATATCATCATAGCTGTTGACTACTTCACTAAGTGGGTAGAAGCTATGCCAACATTTAAAGATGATGGAGAGACTGCAACTCTCCTCTTATTTAACCATATTATAGCACAGTTCGACGTCCCAAGAGAGATTGTCACTGACAATGGCAGTCACTTTCAGAACCAAATGATGTCCGAGTTAACATCAAAGCTTGGGTTACGGAAAGAACACTCCTCACCTTACTATCCCCAAGCCAATGGGCAGGTGGAAGCTGTTAACAAAACTCTCAAGACGATGCTACAGAAAACTATCAACTCAGCCAAGTCAAATTGGCATTTGATGTTATACTCAGCATTATGGGCTTACCGAACCTCAGTTAAGACTACAACCGGTTTCCCACCTTTCCAACTCGTTTACGGGCTGGAGGCAGTCTTGCCCATCGAATGTCAAATTCCATCTCTGAAATTGGCAGTACAATTATTGCCAGACACTTCTCCACTTGAAGAACGGTTAGTACACCTTGAGCAGCTTGATGAACAGCGTCGTGATGTGGCCCTGGCCAATGAAGCTCATAAACATAAGGTCAAGTTTCAATATGATAGGTTTGTTCATCCTCGGGTTTTCTCTGAGAGCGACCTTGTCCTAGTTTACGACCAAGATAAGGACCCCCTGGGGGCAGGAAAGTTTAAACCCATATGGTTCGAACCCTTCATCATTAAAGAGGTTTTAAAAAAGGGTGCTTATCGTCTGGTTGATTTTGAAGGGAATGCTTTGGCGGAGCCTAGAAATGGGCTCTACCTCAAAAAGTATTGCTCATAGCATGGTCACTATGAGTAACTTTTTGTAACATATGTATAGTCTTTGTACTATTACTTTTTTACATTTCTTTTGGGAAAAACGTGTTATGGATGTGTCATTGATGTTATCTTTTGTCAATATGGAAGATTTCAAGTGAGTCTGAGGTGTTCGTTGGGTTTGCGGATGGTGCTAGTAGACACACGCGGAGGCTTGCCTCCGCAGCTTGGGTAATCTTTACACCACAGGGTCAGTTGTTATCTTTCAGAGGGATATGCTTGGGTGACACCACAAATAATGTTGTTGAGTACAGTGCAGTTATTAAGTTGCTTCATGACACTTTGTCATTGGGTATCTCTCGTCTTCGGGTCTATCTAGACGCTCAAATGGTTGTGTCGCAGCTAAATAGAATATACCGAGTCCATGATCCAACTTTACACCGACGATTCCTTAGGGTACGTCTCTTGGAATTCAACTTTGATTATATTACATATTTTCATGTTCCTAGGAGTCTAAATCAAATCACAGATACTCTAGCTAATCACATTTTAGATTGGCATCTTGCTCACACATAAAAAGATCATGATCATACACATGTAAATATATTTTTGTACACATAATCCATAAGACACAAAAAAGAATAAAAAACCATATATAAACATGATAAAATCCTCAGAGAACATAGATGGGCGCTAGCGCCTCACAAGTGGGAACCATAACGAGTCACCAGGCTTATGCTCTCAAAAAATATATACAATAAGGTGCTCGTGGCACATAAAAAGTTTAAATGTCTGCTTAGTGCCTGTGGGCCCTGTTATAATCATGTACAGCCTAGGCTAAATGCCTAAACAATCGGACCCATGTCCGAGGTGCCCCCACAATGTGAGTCTACATAGAGGGCATCAAGTCCTCTATCTCAACCATGGGAACTGTGCGAGTGAGCACAGTAAAGTTCCTCTCAATCTGCCTAAGAACCCTCTCAGCCTCCCCTTCTGGGAGGTTCCCTGCCACTGCTGCTCCCCCGACGGCGGCAGCTGCGGCCTCTGGCCATGGGCGGCGCCTGTTCCGAGCGTAATCGGCAGGTCGCACAGGTCCCACATCTGCACACAATATAATGTTCACCCATCAAAAACTCTGTTATACAAAAACATGATATATATATATATATATATATCAAAAAGACATAAAAATTACATATGCAAACAAAAAAAAAACTAGATAGGTGGAGACTTACCCATCTCCCCTCGCTCCTCACCAGGAGGCACTGGTATCGCTGGATCTCTGGAAAAATCGATCCCTGCATATGGGTAATCCTCAATCGTTGGGATATTCCATGACAGCTAGGCAAATAAGTCATCATTGAAGGCCTTTGTGGTCCTTCCACCACCCTGTCGCGGCAGCAACGCTGCCCATATGCACACTGTGGGGAAGGTAGCCAGATGTCCACGTACTGTCAACCGAGGACTGAAACATGGAACTCTCTCGAAGAAAAACGAACACATGATGGTCCCAAACCTAAAGTTCTTGTGTGTCCGTTGTCTGCAAGCTGTCAACTGACCTGTCATGCTTGCGAGTAGTGTAGTACTCCATTCAAAAATTTGTGCATTCATGCACTAAATTGCACAGTTCATTTGTGCGCGCGAAGCCTGATGCACGGCCGCGGAGCCGGTAATCCTCCCAATGAGTGATAAAATGGTCTGGAGGGCGAGGCTGGTAATCCTACTCACGGGAACCGGAGAAGATCTCTATCAATTCCAAGACTTTGCTCGGCCCCGCAGGAAAAGTATGAAAGTTGACGGGTTCCCCTCTCCTCGAGAGGCCCGTCAAAAAGTAGATATCCTGGTGGTGGGCACCAAGGATTGCCCCTCTATCATAAAGGCCTCTGCATCTGGGTGCCAATAATCAACCAAGGCATTCAGTAGCCTGGGTTGAGCATGCATAAATGGACACATAATTTTTTTTACCAAGCCACACTACGTCAGCACAGCCATAACGTTCGAATCTGTAGCCATTGCCTCATTGGCGGCCTCGTGCTCCCTCTCTCTCCACTGAACATACATCCTACCAAAAACACAAGGAAAAAAAGGCGGAGTTAAGTCTTCATTCAATCAAAATTTCTACCGCGCAAGGGGCACCCACGGGTTGTCGAGGCGACAGTCGTGGGTACCCGCGTGCAGTTTTGGCTCTACACGTGGGTACCCGCGGGCTGTCCCTGGACAACCTGCATTTTACTAGGGCCGACCTCTTGGAGGTCGAAGGCCACCCCCAAAACCAACTTGAATGCAATAAATTAAGTATTGAATTGCAAGATTAGGGAGTTTGTACTTACTTGGTCCAAGCAGAAGTCCGTTTTGTCCACTGTAGCTCCCAGAATCACGATCTTTGGCAAAGGGGGTCTTTTGGCTCCAGAGTCAATTTCCAAATCAACAATGGTGATAATGAGCTGCCAGCTTCTATTTATAGACTTTTTGGCCTCTTTTCGTCACTTTTTTGGGCCCTTTTATCAGTTTCTTTATGCCAAAAACCATTTTGAGTGGTTCAAGAGTTATATGGGAGGGATTTGATCATGTATTGGGACATTTTTCATTGAGTTTCAAAAAATAAAAAAAATATTGATGGCCATAATTTTTATTTTTTTTTCAAAATCAACTTGAGCATATAGGGTAGGATTTCATCCTGACTGTTGCATCTCGTTGCCTTTTTGTCTTATGAAATAGGATCGATCCCATCTGGTTGTGGCACGGAACCGTCATATCTTCTCTAGAAGTGTCACAACTTGGTGGTAGAGCTTACCAAAACATGGATGCCCTAGGTAGGTCCTGGTTGCATTATGGTGTCCATGCCATTTCTAAACAACACTGTAGGCTCGGGAGTCCGTATAGTCTTTCCTAGATACGAGCTTGAGCCTCATTCACATGGGTCCTTTTCACTCTTTGTCTTACCCTCCGAACTCCCAAAACATAACGGGTCTCCTTTTAAAGCCCTTTTCAGACCCTCTAAACATGAAAAGATTGCCAAGCGATCTTGTGACCCTTCATGCTCGTTAAACTGAAATTTGAAGTCACGTCTATCCGGCGGTAGTTTACCCCTTTTTCGGTCCAGATGGTAAACTGTACGAACAAAGGAATACTCTATTGAATGCCCATTCTCTAGAAGAGTATCCTCAGGTATAATTTTATTCCTTTTTTGAGCCTGAGGGACTAAATTTACGAAAAAGAAACCCCCTGGAGTCCATAGTTAAGCTCTTTTCAGACTCCCTAAAATTGAAAAGATTGTCGAGTGACCTTATTCTTTCGCACTCATTAAAACGGTCCAGAAGAACATTCCTGACGGAGTCCATAGTTAAGCTTTTTTCAGACTCCTTAAAAGTGAAAAAATAGCTGAGTGATCTTGTCCTTTTCACACTCGTTAAAATGGTTTTGAATTGATGTCTAGTTGGTGCTAGTTTACCCCTTTTTCGAACCAACTAGACTATTGTCGAAAAAGGTACCCCAATGGAGTTTCCTTTTATGTTTTTTCAGACTCTCTAAACATGAAAAATCACCAAGATTCCCTTCTCTGGGCTTGTTAAACTTACATCGAAGGATGTTACCATTGTGTGTTCTATCAACTGCATTTGCATCCTTTACCCATTAGCTTAGTAACAATTTTCCTTTGCATCTTAACACCTTTGGCCACCGGAGGATTTTTCCCGAGTATCATTTCCTAGAACATCAGTCTTGTGCCTTGAGCTTGTATGTTTGTTGTGCTCGTTCCTCCATTGTAATGTAATATTCCTTTATTTTTTCAAAATCATCAAAAAGAACAAAAAAATCAGATATAACCCAAAAAGAGGATGGGAAAAGTATTTTCTTTATTGGCAGCATCATGAGTCACAATTGGATAAAGCACATCCGTCCATTTGATTCATCAGACTTTGGGATGTAGTACAACCTTAGAAAGTTTTGCTCGCTATATTGAGTTGTGTCCTCCACTGTTTGGTTACTCTTCCAAACATATGGAGAGTTTGCGTTGCCTCCTGCTTCGTAGACTTATGATTAACAGATATGTTGCCTGAGTCTTATCACTTGTCATGCTATTGTCCAAGGGAATTTTGTCATTAAGCCTGAGTCGGCCCCTCTGCAATATGTCTCTTGTCTGTATACCCGACCATGCTGAACGTCCAATCAAGTCTTTGTTCGAAATCACTGAAGCCTTCAGTCCGATCATCAAGATTATCAAGTCCATAACCGACGAGCCGTCGAAGACCTCTGGGTAGTGCAATCGTACACTCATATTACACTCCTACCTGAGTTTTAGAAGATTTTGAAGTTGTTGCTCGAGCTCTGAAGTACAGCCATCAGGCCGAATCAACTTCTGGGAGATGGATACTTTATATGTATATCTTTCTGATTTCGAGATGTAGCTCCACTGTGTATTGTTCGCGGATACTCTTCATAGTCATTTGACATGGATCTACAGTGTATTTGATTGGTACCCATGGTTCTATTTTATCTCGAGCATGGGTATGCCCGCCTCAGTGAGACATTTGATATTCTTTGCATATGGCACCTCCTGATTCCTGATTCCTGGGCTCACTCATTCAGCATATCAGTACAGATTGGTAAAGAATTGGTAATGTATTTCGGCCATGAGATGCTCTTCTGAACTCACACATTAGGGGGCATCTATTATAACCCTAAATTGCACCACACCTGCTTACCTGGCATCAGGCCAACTCATATCCATTCCTTGCCAAATCCATGCTAAATAAACTCTTGAAAATCCTCTTAAATCAAGTAAAACGCTCCCTAACCCACTACTACACGCGTTGGAACGTTGGTAGGCCTACTACTACACGCATTGGAACGTTGGCTGGCCTACTACAACCCGTGTTTACCTAACAAAGCAAAAAAATAGGAAAGTTGTCGATGGGACGAAAAGCTTTGGGTCAGTTAACTGAAACTCCCAGCCATGCATGGCCGAGAGTTCATCCAAAACCCTAGCTCCTTCTAGCCTATAAAAGAAGGGGTACGGGTACTATTTGGAGGGGGGAAAATCATAGAAAAGAAACTCTTCCCAATTGTCGAATCCATTTGTCCCAACCCTTTAGCCTTTCCTCAAGCTTAAGGAGAATTCAAGCAAAGCAGTTGGAGGAAAAAGAAGAGGAGGAGCCCAGGATCAGGATCGAGGAACGGTGGCCGATCTCTATCATTTTTGTAAGTTGATTCATCTTGAGATTAATAAAAGAATACTTTTCCCGTCCCAATGCATGAGTTTTATATGTTTTATTCAATTTATGCTTAATCTCTAACCCTCTAGTAGAAAATTAGCATGCATGTGTAGTGTTTTGTCTTGTTTGTAGGATTGTCTTTGGAAGGAGTAGCGAAAGCAAGTGGATAAAAGCGCAACAGAGGATCTACACCAAACATCAGAAAAAAGGTTAGTAGGTATTTTCCATGCTTGTATGTGAAAAAAGGGGTTTGAGTTTTGGGGTGATAGGTTAAAAGTGATTTCTTTAGGGTCGTGATCTGCATGTAAGTTTAGCCCTAGCTTACTAGTCCGCAGGGTATTATTTCCCAACAACACACACATAGGATTTCCTTTTCCTAAGGTTTTTCCTATGTTTATTAGTCTTTATCCAGTATCCTAAAATTTAGGGAGAATATTCCTCTAGGAAAATATTCTCTTTGGTTTTCACTTCAGTTTGACTAGTTGAGTGGAGTCTAGATGTTGCATTGATTTTGTCACCATGCAACATTGGGATCATCACTAACTAATGCACATTGTCCTTGGGATCATCACTGGACTAGCACATTACCCTTGATTCCATAATCTCCTCCTCACTTCACTATGTTTCAGTCAGTTAACTGAAGATTGGTATACTAGTTAACTTAGCTAGGTGGCAGTTCACACTCGTAACTGCCCAAGAGACTAGACTAGGTGGCAGTTCACTCCTGTAACTCCTGGTGTGTTTCCATATCACTCTAGAATACCACTATGGTACATTGGATTCACCTCCAATGCACATTGGTTGAGTTATACAAAGTATATCATGTGTAAATTATTTATTATTCATACGGTTAATGAGAATTCTTCCATTCTTTCTCTCTTGCTTCTTATTTCTCAATTTATCTCTGCAAATGTGTGTCGTATTTTATATATAGATATATTCTATGTCGTTTCAACACATTTACATGGTATCAAAGCTGGCATACTCCTAATCAAAGATACACCAAATTATTTTTGTAGGTACCAAAGACTGAAGACAACGGAAAAATAGAATTCCCAAAAGAATTCATTCTTACACCTTACAACTTATTTGAATGGAAGGAGAAGATGGTCATGCATCTTCAAAGAATAGTATTGTACAGGTTAACAATGAATACATAGACAAAACCGACATCAGCCATAGAAAAATCCAAGTATCTAAATCAAATGGATGAAGCATTCAGAACAATTTGCAGTCTCATTTTTCCCGATATCCTTTTTCACATATCTTCCTGTAAAACACCCAATGAAGCCTAGACCACCATGGAATGGATATTTTAAAAACAATATGATATGAGGGGACACATTCTCAAGGTGTAATTTCTCACATTGGATCCAAAAAGATTCGATAGTCTCCAAGATTTATTTACAAAATACAAGGATTTACTGTCACAACTCAAATCTTGCGGGGTTGATAAATATAAGGAGGAGGAACAAATGGTTCTCACCATTCTCTCCAAACTTGGTCCTGAATTCTTTGTGTTCATATCCACATTTATTTTAGTCAAATTTACCTCTGGAGCCACCAAGAAGATTCCTTCTCTTGATGAATTTATCGAATCCCTGACACAAGAACAAACCAAGCCCATCAACATGGGAAAAATCAAAGGTCTAAAGGAGCATGCACTTACTATGCAATATGGAATTCATCAATATTAGAAATCTAAAGATAAATAAAAAAGGAAATCTCATGAAAATTCGAAGAAGGAAGGGTAGTCAAAACCCTTCACCGATGCCTCCAGATCCAAAGGTGGAAAGGGAAGAAAAGGGCATAAATGCACATACTTCCATAAAGGATTCCATCCAAAATCTACATTCATGCATAAAAAAATAGATCTAATGACTCAAATACTTCAATAAAACAAACTTGGATATCGCATCCCCGAGGGTACCAAGAGGAAGAAGCCAGAAGATCAAAATCTGAAGAAAGGCAATTCTAGCCATGCCTTGATTTCCTCTCTCGATGCTTGGATCCTATATTCAGGAGCATCACATCACATGGATGCCACAAAAGAAGACTATTATTCATTGGATGCATGAAACTTTCCTCCTATTCTGATGGGGAAAAAATCTCTAGTCAAGGTCACCGACAAAGGAAGGATTGAAATCACCAATGGAAGCTTCGAGAATGTGTTGCACATTCCCAAAAATTATGTCAAACTTCTCTCTGTGTATCAAATGACGAATTTTGGAACCAGAAAGAAATTCATTTTCACACCTAATGTAGTGGACATCTATGACATGTAAACCAATTCCAGGGTTGCTACCAGTTAGGTAAATCATCAATCTAGATTGTATACATTTTCTGAATTTATTGAACCAGATTCATCTTTACTACTTACCCATGCTAATGAATGTAGTAGGATATGGCACGAAAGGTTCATGTATTTGAATTTCAGAAACATGCAACAACTTATAAAGAAAAGATTGGTTGATGGTCTACCAGACATCCATTTCTCCAAAGGAATCTGTGAGGGACATGTTCTTGGAAAACACCCTCAAGATAAATTTGACAATGGAAAGACTTAAATAGCTTCCTCTCCTTTAGATATGATTCATAGTGACCTCATGGGACCTTTTCCAAATCCATAAATCAGAAAAGCGAGGTATGCTATTGTTTTTTTTGATGATTTCTTATGTTTCACATGGATTTAATTTCTCAGGAAAAAATCAGAGGTCTTTCAACACCTAAAAGATTTCAAAGACCCGGTTGAGACACAGTTAGGAAAGAAAATCAAAGTCCTATGAACTGATAACGAGGGAGAGTATGTCAATCATGAGATCCAAAATCTTTTTCATGAGGCAGGGCTTCAGTTGCAGCACACAGTTCCTTATACTCCAGAGAAAAATTGAGTTTTTGAGTGGAAAAACATATCTCTAAAAGAGATGGCATCTTACATGCTACATGCAAAGTCACTTCCATAGAGATTATGGGCCGAAGAACTTAATTATGAAACCTACATCCAAAACATATCTCCCAATAGATATGTCAAGGATAAGACCCCCCTACAAGGCTTGGAGCTGCCTCAAACCAGAAGTGACCCACATTCCTCTTTTCGGTTCAGACGCATGGGCCCAGATTCCCTCTGAAAAGAGGAAGGCACTTGATCCACAGAGCATAGAGTTTATCTTTTTTGGATACCATGAGGGTGTGAAGGGATATAGACTTATTGATCTTTCCCCGGACTGGCTCATCATTGAGCGAAGTGTCCAATTCCAGGAAAGTGTCTCACATGTACCTCAACAGCCGCATGTAGGCACCTTCATTCTTCCACCTCTCTGAGATGATGAGCATGAACATGTCGACTCTTCTTCAGACAAGAGTTCTAATTTAGAGGATTCTGATGAACCAAAGATAGATTCGGTATAGTCAGATGCATATTCAGTGCATCCAAATGAAGATGCAAAGCTAGAGAAGAGGCCCAAGTGGGCCCATACTATTCTTCAGGATGAAGGGGATCTTGTTGGTGATCCAACCAACACTAGGAGGAATCGATATGATTTCAAGGAGCCTCCTATTGCACTCACTGCCACTAAACCATTTCCCTCCAAACATCTTTTCTTGGTTCAGTCTTCAGATCCATAGTCTTATGGAAAGGTTGCTATAAATCCCTTTTGGGAATATTCCATGTAGGAGGAGTACAACTCCCTCCTCGAGAACCAGACTTGGGATCTGGTTCCCCTTCCTTTAGGAAAAAAAAATTTCAGGTGCAGATGGGTCTACAGGACCAAGAGCACAGTGGATGGAAATATTAGCAGATACAAAGCCAGGATAGATTCCGATGGATTTCGACAGGTGCATGGCATCGACTATGATGATACCTTCAATGTAGTAGTGAAGACAAATTCCATACGTTTGGCACTTTACATTGTGACAACCAAGGGATGGGAAGTCCATCATATGAACGTGAAGAATGCATTTCTTCATGGTGATCTCTTTGAGGAGATCTATATGGAGAAGCCCCATGGATTTATGCAAGATTCCTCTTTGGTATTTTGACTGAAGAAATATGCTTATGGCCTCAAGACAACTCCGAGGGCATGGTATGACAAGATTGACTCCTACCTATTGTCATAGAACTTTGTACGTTGTAAATTAGACCTGAATGTTTACATGCTCATGACGACTAAATCACTTCTACTCTTATTTCTGTACGTTGATGATTTACTGTTCATAGGTTTCTCGACTTCAGTGATTGCTACAATCAAGAGAATTCTACATGACAAGTTATTGATGATGGACATGGGTCCACTACAATTCTTCCTTCGAATTGAGATCATTCAGGATGCATCAGGCATCAAACTGTCTCGGACGAAGTATGCATGAGATATCCTTGAGATATTTCACATGACAGACTGCAAGTTTGCTCCGACTCCTTTCCTATCAGGACTCAAACTTGAGTTTGGTGGGGACACTCGACTGGTTGACAACACACTGTACATAAAACTAGTGGGGAGCTTGTTTTATCTCACACACATTAGGGACTTAGTACATGAGGGGATCATCGACCTACAATTATGTCCTTCAACAAAACAAATGACAGGCATCTTCACCAAGACCTTCACTAAGCAGAAGTTCTATTCTCTGTGAATTCGTCTTGGAGTGAAGGACACAATTTCCTAGCAACTATTAGTTCTTCTTTTTACATACATTGTACCTTTAGTGGAGGGTTTTCCCATGAGGTTTTCCCTCATTCCTCACTTTATTTCAGTGTATTTTTTGTATTTGAGTACCTAACAAGGCCTCATTATCGGGACCCATTCTTTATTTTCACCATAGTGATGTTAAGGGGGGGTGTTGGAGTTACTTCACACACACCTAGGATTTATTTTTCCTAAGGTTTTTCCTATGTTTATTAGTCTTTATCCACTCTACTAAAATTTAGGGATAATATTCCTCTAGGAGAATATTCGCTTCAGTTTTCACTTCAGTTTGACTAGTTGAGTGGAGTCTAGATGCTACATTGGTTTTGTCACCATGCAACATTGGGATCATCACCAGCTAATGCACATTGTCCTTGGGATCATCACATGACTAGCACATTACCCTTGATTATGTAATCTCCTCCTCACTTGAATCTGTTTCAATCAGTTAACTGAAGACTGGTAGACTAGTTAACTCAGCTAGGTGGCATTTCACTCTCGTAATTGCTCGAGAGAATAGACTAGGTGGTAGTTCACTCCAGTAATTGTTGGTTTGTGTCCAGATCACTCTAGACAAACACTATGGTGCATTGGATTCACCTCCAGTGCGCATTGGTTGAGTTATATAGAGTATATCATGCACAAATTATTTATTATTCATACGGTTAATGAGAATTCTTCCATTATTTATCTCTTGCTTCTTCTT
>ML780268.1:1421826-1432179 GCA_009831015.1 Picea engelmannii | reverse complement strand
ATATATATATATATATTCTATGCAGGTTAAACACATTTAAAAATAGAGTAGTAGAGATATTTGGGATGCTTATTTCTCCTTTGGATCAAATGATGAAATACCTTGGATTTTTTCTGAAACCGAATGATTATAGAGTAAATGATTCGCATTGTCTACTCCAGAAAGTGGAAAAGAAGATTCGACATTGGATGAGTAGATGGCTCTCCCTGGGTGGTAGAATGGTTCTAGTCAACTCTGTTTTACAAAATATGTTGGTTTATTGGCTCTGTTTAGCAAAGGTGGCTTTGAATATAATTGATAACATCAGTCAAATATTCTCTAGATTCCTATGGAAAGGTGATAAAAAACCCATTGGGTTTCATTTATCCATTTGGGATTCGATTACAAGGCCAAAGGATTTGGGAGGATGGGGAATTCAGAAATTGAACGGGTTTGAAAAATCACTCGATGAAAAATCCCTTTGTGGGGGGTTGTTTTGACTCTATCCATGGAGCAAATTTTTGATAAAAAAGTACTTGAAAGGTGTTGAGGTTGTATTTTGGTTGCGCACTAATAATAACAAGTTTCCTGTTGCTTCTAAATTTTGGAAGAATTTTATGGGTTCTTTGCATCTAATGAATAAGTGGCTAGCATGGTCAGTTGGGAATGGGACTAGGGCTCATATTAGACAAGACCATTTCATATGTTTTTATCACATGTACAAACTTCCAGATGCTCTGGTTCGACATTTGAATGACCTACATGTATACTCCTTGGCACATATCACATACACATCTTCTTTAAATTCTTCTAATACACAAGATTGCCTTTCAACAGTGGACCTTGGATTGGAGGGTGAGTTGGCTATTGAATGGTCTATATATCTGGAAATGTTAATAAATAGTGGCATTACTATTAAAATTGATATAGACCTCTTAGTCTAGATATGGAATAATTCATTGGGAACAGTGACTGCCAAATTAGCTTATGATTCTCTTACAACTCAGGATGTGGTGGAGGATCCAGTTTGGTGGTACCAAGCATTGTGGAAAGTTAAGCTTCCATACAAGTTAAGTCTCTTTATGTGGCTCTTCTTAAAGGATCATGTCCTCACTGGGGTAAATTACAAACTCAAGGGGGGTATAGGTCCCTATGTTTGCACTCTCTTCTTGAACGAAGAAGATAATAAAATGCATTTATTTTTTCAGTGTTCAATTTCACAATCTATCTAGGAAAATGTCTATAATAAAATAAAATTAGAGGGATCTTGGAACATGCCTACTTTAGAAAGAAATCTTCATAGTTGGTTTATTTCATCTCCTAGACACAAGGTAGTTCCATTTAATTTTCTCTAAGGAATTTGGCATTATAGGAACAAAATCTTGTTTGAGGATTGGGCTAGGAATGATGTGGCCACCACCTCAAGAATAGTGTTGCCTATCAAGAATTTTACCGTTCCAAAGAAAGGTGAATGCATTGATTTCATTTTGAACCCAGATTATTTTGATAATAATCCTATTGGGTTCTTTTATGGTGCTGCAGAAAGGGGCATTTGTGGTGTAGGAATTTTATTGAAGTTCAAAACCAAACATTTCTTCAAAGAACATTTTGTTGTTGGTGTTGGCACTAATACTAAGGAAAAACTTCTTGGATTATGGGGCATCCTCTCTATTGAAAATTGATGCTACATTGAATATTTAATGGTGGTTGGTGACTCAAGGGTTTTCATAGACTGGTTGGATGGGAATTCTTAGCTGGAAGCACTCAACTTAAGGCCATGGAAGGTAAAGATTCAGGAACTAAAAATTCAATTCAGATGGTTGAAGGGTCTACATGTCCATAGACAGTTGAATTCAATGGCAGACTACCTTTCAAAACTAGCACTGGAGAAGAATCCTGGGTGGCTCCATTTCGAGGAGGTCTAAAAGGATTCTCTGATAATATATGGTCAATTTTATATCTTCTCAGTCTAAGGAGAGTGTGTTTCATTTGTTTTTGTCAAGAACATCGTCATAGTTTTGTAAATTTATGAAAAAATCATCTTTTGTAAGGTTTATTATCAATGAGGACAATATTAGAGACTTATAATTATGTGGTATGTCACAAAATAGTATGAAGAACACAGTTCTTTTTGGATTGTCTCAAAGAATAAATAGACATATCTATATTTTGGGAAGTTTTGGGAAGTTTCCTTTGATTTAATATTGAATAACAATGAAATTGGTTTTTCCAAGATATGTCAAGGATAAGACCCCCCTACGAGGCTTGGAGCAGCCTCAAACTAGAAGTGACCCACTTTCCTCTTTTTGGTTCATGAGCATGGGCCCAGATTCCCTATGAAAAGAGGAAGGTACTTGATCCACAGAGCACAGAGTTTAGCTTTGTTGTATACCCCAAGGGTGTGAAGGGATACAGACTTATTGATCTTTCCTTGGATTGGCTCATCATTGAGCGAAGTGTCCAATTCCAGGAAAGTGTCTCACATGTAGCTCAACAACCGCATGTAGGCACCTTCATTCTTCCACCTCTCTGATATGATGAGAATGAACATGCCGACTCTTCTTCAAACAAGAGTTCTAATTTAGAGGATTCTAATGATCCAGAGATAGAGTCAGTATAGTCATATGCATATTCAGTGCATCCAAATACAGATGCGGAGCCAGAAAAGAGGCCCAAGTGGGCCCATACTACTCTTTAGGATGAAGGGGATCTTGTTGGTGATCCAACCAACACTAGGAGGACTCGATATGATTTCAAGGAGCCTCTTATTGCACTCACTGCCACTAAACCATTTCCCTCCAAGCATATTTTCTTGGTTCAGTCTTCATATCCATAGTCTTATGGCGAGGCTACTGGAAATCCCTTTTGGGAACCTTCCATGCAGGATGAGTACAACTCCCTCCTCGAGAACCTGACTTGGGATCTGGTTCCCCTTCCTTTAGGAAGGAAACTTGTTAGGTGCAGATGGGTCTACAGGACCAAGAGCATAGTGGATGGACATATTAGCAGATACAAAACCAGGATAGTTTCCAAAGAATTTCAGTAGGTGCATGGCATTGACTATGATGAGACATTCAATCCAGTAGCGAAGACGAATTCCATATGTTTGGCACTTTACATTGTGACAACCAAGGGATGGGAAGTCCATCATATGGATGTGAAGAATGCATTTCTTCATGGTGATCTCTTTGAGGAGATCTATATGGAGCAACCCCATGGATTTATGTAGGATTCCTCTTTGGTTTTCGATTGAAGAAATATCTTTATGGCCTTAATATGGCTCTGAGGGCATGGTATGCCAAGATGGACTCCTACTTGTTGTCACAGAACTTTGTACATTGTAAATCAGACGTGAAGGTCTACATGCTCAGGATGACTCACTCACTTCTACTCTTAGTTATGTACGTTGATGATTTACTGATCATTGGTTTCTTGAATTTAGCGATTGCTACAATCAAGAGAATTCTACATGAAAAGTTATTGATGATGGACATGGGTTCACTACAATTCTTCCTTGGAATTAAGATCAGTCAGGATGCATCAGGCATCAAGCTGTCTTAGACAAAGTATGCATGAGATATCCTTGAGAGATTTCACATTAAAGACTGCAAGTCTTCTCCGACTCCTTTCCTATCAGGACTCAAACTTGAGGTTGGTGGGGACACTCCACTAGTTGACAACACACTGTACAGAAAACTAGTGGGGAGGTTTTTGTATCTCACACACTGCAGACTAGACCTCTCCTATGTAGTTGATGCAATTTCTAGGTTCATGTAGGAGTTGCATGAGCTACATTGCAAGGTTGCAAAGTGTATCCTTCAATAAGTATAAGGAACCATCACCTTTGGGATTCATTATGCAGCAGACTCTACATTAGATCTCATCGGGTTCATTGATTATGATTGGGCTGGTGATCACACTGATCACAAGTCCACATATGGTTACTCACTCAGTCTTGGTTTCGGGCCTATCTATTGGTCAAGCAAGAAGCAGACTGCTATTGCTCTATATTTAGCAGAGGCATAGTACAGAGGGGTAGTTAACATAACTATTCAGGCTATGTGGCTACAACATTTTTCTCACTGAGTTAGACATTTAGTTTCATCGACTGATCATCATCTGGTGTGAACACTAGAGAAATTTGAAGTTTTGAAGAGATCCAGTTCAAAGGCAACGGATGAAGCACATAGAGATCCAAATACACTACATTTTGGACTTAGTACACAAGGAGATCATAGACCTAAAATTTTGTCCCTCAACAGAAAAAATGACAGGCATCTTCACCAAGACCTTCACTGAGTAGAAGTTCCATTCTCCCTGAATTCGTCTTGGAGTGAAGGACACAATTGCCTAGAAACTATTATTTCTTCTTTTTACATACATTTTACCTTTAGTGGGGGGTTTTCCCATGAGGTTTTGCCTCATTCTTCACTTTATTTCAATGTATTTTTTGTATTTGGGTACCTAACATGGCCTCATTGACGGGACCCATTCTTTATTTTCACCATAGTGATGTTCAGGGGGGGTGTTGGAGTTACTTCACACACACCTAGAATTTATTTTTCCTAAGGTTTTTCCTATGTTTATTAGTCTTTATCCAATCTACTAAAGTTTAGGGAGAATATTCCTCTAGGAGAATATTCTCTTTAGTTTTCACTTCAGTTTGACTAGTTGAGTGGAGTCTATATCCTGCATTGGTTTTGTCACCATGCAAAATTGGGATAATCACCAACTAATGCGCATTTTCCTTGGGATCATCACCAGGATAGTGCAATACCCTTGATTCTATAATCTCCTCCTCACATCACTCTGTTTTAGTCAGTTAATTGAAGACTGGTAGACTAGTTAACTCAACTAGGTGGCATTTCAGTCTCGTAACTGCTCGAGAGACTAAACTGGGTGGCAGTTCCCTCCTGTAATTGTTGGTTTGTGTCCAGATCAATCTAGACCACCACTATGGTTCATTGGATTCACCTCTAGTGTGAATTGGTTGAGTTATATAAATTATATCATGCGTAAATTATTTATTATTCATACGGTTAATGAGAATTCTTCCATTATTTATCTCTTGCTTCTTCTTTCTTAATTTCTCTCTGCAAATGTGTGTGGTATTTTCTATCTATATTATTCTGTACAGGTTAAACACATTTAAAAATACATTAGTAGAGATATTTGGGATGCTTGTTTCTCCTTTGGATCAAAGGATGAAATACCTTGGATTTTTTCTGAAACTAAATGATTATAGAGTAAACGATTGGCATTGGCTACTCCATAAAGTGGAGAAGAAGATTGGACATTGGACGAGTAGATGGCTCTCCCTGGATGGTAGACTAGTTCTAGTCAACTCTGTTTTACAAAATATGTTGCTTTATTGGCTCTGTGAGGCAGGAAGAACAATAGACCATGTGCCAATATTAAGTAAATGGAGTCAAGAACTCAAACAGGCAGAAAGATTCCAAGGAAAAAGTTTCGAAGGGGGGGGAAAGACTCCGCTCTTTACCTCGAGAGGTTTTTCAAAATCAGATACTCTTTCTAAACACAGTTGTAGTCTCTTTCACAATTTTCCCTTTCCCACTACTAACTTTGGGTATGTTTTAAGACAGTCGAAATGACCCTAGGAGATTCAACAGATCTTGTGATTCTCAGCTTGCATCAAAAGAATGAGATTATATATTTTCAAATCAGGAAGTCCCGTCTGAATTTGGGGTGTTGATCAAGTTTTTAGAAAGCATTGGTTACCAAAGTAGAGTGATATTCATGTATAACAGCCTTACAGATATCTCAGACATTGCTTCACTGCCAGCGAGCCTGTTCAGTAACCCGGTGAAGTTGTCTGACCCCTTTTACTGAATTTCCTTTCATCACTTCAGAAAATATTTATGCATTTAAATGCTAAGAAGAGGGCAATCATTTCTGAATTTCCTTTCATCGTCTTCCTAGACTAGGTGGGGGCAATCATTTCTGAATTTCCTTTCACCACCTGTCTTATAATTTACCTTTTGAGCACGAAGATGGGGGCAATCAGTTGGTATCAGGGCTGATATCTGTGTAATATTTTGCATCAGAGGTCTGTCAACTCATTTTAATTACTTGGTACCAAGCTTCCCTTGACCTTCACAACACCTTCATTCTTAGGGAAAAAGAAAATTAATTTTTTAAGGGGCATCCCGTTTGAGCAAGCTTTGATTCTTCCGACGCTGTTGAAAAACCTAGGAAAGTTAAGATCGCTCTAAACGTTCCTTCACTTAGCAGGAGATCAAGTAGTTGTGAAGACCTGCTTTCCTATCAAGATCCATTTCGAAACCCTCGAGGTTTAAAACGAAATACATTTATCCCTTTGTGACGGAACGAAAGGATGGGGACTGGTCAAAAGTTAGACCCGGAGACATACATGGGGCCAGGTAGCAATATGTTGACTGAAAATATGGATGTCGAAACAACTCGAGACTGACTCTTATAGATAACTTCAGGGATAGTTTATTTTCACTAACCATTTTTTATTAAGTGTATCGTTCAATTTATTTTAAAACAAAAATTACCAAACCAAGCAATGATCCTGCTGTCTAACAATTTGTATTGCAGTTTGAAAGATGTTACTTGATTTCCCTTAACAGTCTTTCATAACATTTTTTTTTTTTTTACAACTGTTATGTCATGTAATGTTTCAGATATCGCCCATTGATAGGGGAACTGAGGACTTCTCCATCTATGTTCTCCAACAGGAAGGAATTCTTCCCCTCTAGGGCAGAGACCCTGAATGGTCCATACCAGAGGTGGTCAAATTTACAATGTTTCGCAGCTTCCTCATTTCTTGCATTCCATCTTAGTACCAAGTCACCTGGAAGGAATTCCCTATCTTTTGCCTTGAGATTGAACAAAGCTTTCATCTCATCCTGGTATTTCTGCATTTTATCATCGACTTCCACTCTATGCTGTTGAACCTCAATCAGTTGATTAATTCTCCTGGTTACATGATTTGGTTCTTCGTTTTGATCCTGACATAACTTCATCACTGGTAATGCTAGGTTTATAGGTAGAACAACATCTGTGCCATAGACCATTTGAAAAGGAGAAATGCCGATAGACCTTTTAGTGCTGATGCGGTTAGCCCATAATGCGTATTTCAAGTGCACATGCCAAGACCTTTTATTTTCATCCAGTACTTCTTGATTATGTTCACCAGGCTTTTGTTATATGATTCAACCAATCCGTTTCCCTGGGGGTAATATGCATTGGAATGGCCGAGGACGATATTATACTTCTGACAAAAGCTGATCATAGCCATAGATTTGAAGTCCTGGGCATTATCAGTGACTATTTTTCAAGTACACCTGAATCTTGACAAGATATTGTCCTCCAAGAAATCGATCACCACCGAGTCTGTTGCCCTTTTGGTTGGAATTTCTTCCACCCACTTAATAAAATAATCCGTAGCTGTTAGAATCCATTTATGCTGAGCACTAGAATGGGGATTAATTTCCCCTATGAAGTCTAGACCCCATTGTTGAAATGGAGCTTCATCTTTGATTGGAACGAGTGGCAGTGAAGGGAGTTTCTGTTTACCAACAAATATTTGACACGGGTTGCATGCACAGACTTTGGCATTGACGTCCGAAAATAGTTTCGGCCAATAGTATCTGGCCCTCAAGATCTTGTAGGCTA
Source organism: Picea engelmannii (assembly GCA_009831015.1). Classification (NCBI taxonomy): domain Eukaryota; kingdom Viridiplantae; phylum Streptophyta; class Pinopsida; order Pinales; family Pinaceae; genus Picea; species Picea engelmannii. The sequence goes on along the minus strand of ML780268.1, from coordinate 1,424,538 downwards.
TGGCTCTCCATGCGTGGTGTCCTCCACAGACTCCTTCATGAAATTCTTCTATAACCCATGGAGTTTCCGACTCAACCAAACAAACTAGTAGGAACCCGAGTGGATCCTTCCAGTATAGCTGATTTTCAGCGATGCAATATTTTATAGCATGGAGTTTTAAAGTTCTGCATTTGGCTGGTGATAGTCCATTTGGACATTTCAAGTTTAACAAGTAGAACACTATGTCTTTATACCAGCCTGACGATATGAACTTTTCTTCAACCTTGCTTGGATCTGTCTAGTCATCCGGCTCATGCAGGTGTGCGTCTCTGTCTTCCCCTTGGAGGCAATTAATATCAAGAGCTCTAAGTTTCGACTCAGCCAAGAGTTTGGCCAGACCCTGCTCCTTTATCAATTTAGTCGTTTTGACTTCCAGATCGAATTCTTGTATTTTAGTGAGCCAACGCCCTCGTTTTCCGTCACTGTCTGGCTGTACCAATATATCTTTCATAGCACTGGTTGGCATGTACGCGATAATTTTTTAATGCAGTACATAGGTTCTGAATGCTTTTAGCACTTTCACCATTGAGTACGCCTGTTTTTCTATTATGTCATACTTGAGTTCGACATCTCTAAGGCTCTTGCTAAAAAACGCGATCGGTCGTTCGAAGCCTTCGTCATCCTTTTGCAGGAGCACCGCGACGATAGTATGTTCAAAAGCAAACGAGAAGATAAGGAAATCTTTCAAGTAATCTGGGCTTTCTAACACAGGTGCCTCACTGATGACTTTTTTAATATGCGTGAATGATGCTTTAGCCTCGGTCGTCCAATTTACTCTGCTATCTTTCTTCAACATTCCTGTGATCAATTTGACAATCTCAACAAAATTGGGGATAAACCTTCGTAAAAAAATTATTGTACCTAAGAAAGATTGAATTTCTTTTACGTTTCTGGGAATATTTATAGTTTCTATTGCTTGAATCCTCTTAGGATCAATCTTGATCCCGTCCTTAGATATGATATGCCCTTGAAGCTTACCTTCCTGCATAGCGAAATGTGATTTCTTTGGGTTCAAAGACAGACCATACCTGTGGCATTTTTCGAAAGTCTTTTTTAGATGGATCAAATGTTCTTCATCGGTTTTAGAGAAAACCATCAAATCGTCGAGGTAGATGACTATGAACTTGTCTCTTTCTCCTACGAAAGCGATATCCATAGCGCGCTGAAATGTAGCCCCTGCATTCATCAAACCAAACGACATATTATCATACATGAATGTACCCCAGGGTGTGGTGAAAGTAGTTTTTTCTTTGTCTTGCTCGTTCATGGTGATTTGGTTATACCCAGAGAACCCATCTATCATAGACATTCGATTTTCTCCAACTACCTTTTCTAGGACGTGGTCCATTTTGGGGAGCGGATAATTATCCTTAAGAGAAGACTTATTCAAGTTTCGGAAATCCACACACAGTCTGATTTCTCTGTTCTTTTTCCTGACCGGGACCAAATTTTCCACCCAGTCCGAGTACCTCAGAGGTATGATTATTTTCGTATTTAAAAGCTTCTTAACTTCCTTTTCAATCACAGGCAACAAAATGGGGTTAATTTGCCTAAGCTTTTGCCTAAACGGCTTGACCTCGGGCTTCAAAGGTATCTTGTGCTTGATTATGGAAGTGTCATACATTCTAAGCTCATCATAGGACCAGGCGAAAACATCTTTGTACTGTCTGAGTAGGTCTCTGTACTGGACTTTTATCTTGGGAGGGAGGAACTTAGATATCTTTAATATCCTGGATTCTTTCTCAGTTCCTATATCACAGTCCTCCACTTCTTCTGGTTGGGGCTGTAAAGTGGATTTCATAGGTACGTCATTCTGATCGAAAAGTGTTTCTAAAGGAATTAATCCTTTCAGAATTTGGTTTCTTTTAAGGACCAACATACGATGATCCACTATTTTTTCTCGAAAGGTTTCAGGATCTTCCCCTTCTTGCATAATCCACATCGGGTCATTTTGATTCTCTTGGTCTGGATGAGTTTTAGAGAACTCACCTACTGCTATAAGAAATTTGTTGATTTGTTCGTCATCTTCAAAGACCTGCCAGTGTCAGATATTGTCTGGTATAGAGGGTTTGTATCTAATTTCAATGTGGTATTTCAATTTGACGGTCGTGGGAGGAGAAAAGGTTGAAGCTTCCTTGGCCAATGCGTCAGCATGTAGATTCTCTGTGCGAGGGATAAAATGGACCTTTGCAGATGAGAAAAAGTTCTCCATCAAATCCCAAGCACAATTTCTGTATGTTCTTTGTCTGGGATGCTTGGCGAGGTATTGTCGGTTTATTTGTTTAACTATTAGCTCTGCGTCACCATAAACTTCCAGGTTATTTATATTTAGCCTTTTCGCAGCCTCTAATCCTAAAATCAATGCTTCATATTCGCATACATTGTTAGTGTAATATATGTCCCAATGCAGTCAGTAAGAGAAAGGAACAATGAACTTACCTTCGGGAGCCACTAAGAGCACTCCCGCACCTGCCCCTTCAGAACATAAGGCACCATCAAAATACATTTTCCAAACTCTGGTGTTACACAGATATTCTGTCAAATGGCTTGTCTCTTCTTGCTTCATATCGAGTTCCTCTGGACACCCATCCAAACCATCATCAAAAGACAAGATGCAATTCCCCAGATCTTGATCTGCAACGTAAATGGGAAAGTTATTTGGGTTTTGAGGGT
>ML780268.1:1388264-1421776 GCA_009831015.1 Picea engelmannii | reverse complement strand
AAATGGACCAATATCACCAATGTATTAGCTGATCTGATTGATGAAATCCAAAGATACACAATGGAGAAAGAGGACTTGGGTCCCTTCCCTCTCCAATGGAAGGCTCTTGAGGCCCTCAACTGATTTCTCTCCTTACAAAGAAAGGATGGGAATGTGGGTGAAATAACTCCAAGCTTATTCACTCAAGAGAGGGGTGAATAGCTTATGAAATGCAGCCTACAATGCTTGTTTCCAAAGAATGAGTTCTTAGCAATCTCAGCAGCATAACAATACAAAGAATTCCTTGAGAAAATGGTGGTTATTCATGGATTTTTATAGCCAAGCATTGGGTTATTATGTGGCCTCTTTTGAATGTGAAAAGGGGCTCTTTAGGGCACAATTAGGTCTTTGACCAGCCCACCATGAGGATTGAGCTCGGATTTGGTGTCAAATCGACTTGGGAGCTGATCCATTAGTGGTTGGGAGGCCGACCAATCTCAATAAATGCGTCGTTTAGTAGGCGTGTGGGTTTTTCACCTAACAACCGCACCTTTTGCACATATGTGCGCCTTGTACGAAGCTGTTACGCGCATGCGCGCGCGCGCTCAGAAGATGACAAGCGCCTTTTAATATTTTGGTCATTTTGTATAGTTTTGACCCCTTTTTTGCAATGTTGTGGCATTAATCTTGTGCCATGAATGACTCCAGTTCTGTTTTGATGATGTGGAGTTCTTGCCGCCCTGTGCGGACGAAATTTCAGTGATAACAGATGCCCCCTGATGGATGAGGTTAGGAGAAAAATGTATAGCCGAAATCCATTCAATGTTTCTTTGACTGGTAATGATGGTGTAAGGAGAGCAAGAGTGAGACCGTGTAGAGCAATCCGTTGGAGAAGAAAGGAACCTGTGGAACCCAACCTTCTACAAGGTGTGTAGAAATATACAAATGTGTACAAATGAGGCGGGCATGCCCCATGCTCGTTATGATGTAACTCTGAAGAAAGATGACGGAAAATGTTGATGTAGACAACTGCAGCGCCCTCGGGGGCAGGAATGATAAAGGCAAAAGACAATTCTGCAATGGAACATACTCTGAACCATAGGTAATGATCGCGGAAATAAACAGCGACTGTGATGTAGGCATTGATGGCCCGACCAAGTTCAGAGGTCTTCGGTAACTTATAATGATGAAAACTGCAATAGTCGCAAAGTAAGACCCACCGCAACATGAGAAAGTGTTGGCGTCGAATGTTATGGGGGTCAACGACATCAAGGAGCAATGGTGTTTCCCCCTGTGCCGTCCGAGATTGCTCATTTAAATGGGAAATGAGAATCAAGATACCGTCGTCCTTTTGGGAAAAATGTGTTGATGTCGACAAAAGGAGGATGCGACTTCCATAAGCAAAGGGCTTCGTGGAATCTACTGAGGTGAGGAGATGGCAGAGGTACATGAACGAAGTCAAGAAGTGGGAAGACTCAAGACTTCCCTTGGTTGGAGGATGCATGATATAAGGTGTGGCCGCAACCGTTTGGGCAAGATCGAGTGTCATGGGGATGAAAAGATCCGGGGTAAGTTGTGCCAGAGGCGGGACAAGGTGAATAAATGCAGAGGATAAAGGTAAGTGACCTGGGTGATACTCTGAAGATACGGACGATGTCGACAAGGGAAAACGAGAAGTAATGCTCCAACCAAGGGTGACATGGGTTGCGTGTGGCCAAAAAAGGAAAGCAGGTCACCATCGGGACGACAGACAGGAAAAATAAAAGGCGTTTGTACAACAAATAATGAATAATTGAGGGGAAAAAATGTACAAATATAGAAATGAGTGCCCCAGTGTGAAATGAGTGCCCTAGGTAGGGCAGAGATTTCTTGAACAACTGATGAAGGGTGGGGGCCTCATTGGTGAGTTTCTGTATGAGGTAGGTGGAATGAAGAGAGGTTTGCAGATGGGCAAACTGATGGTGGATGAGATGGTGGGTTCATGATCCCGCGGAGGTGTAGGTAAAAAACAATGTAACCATAAAGCCATGTGTTGGGAGTCCATATGGGAAGCTAGAAAAATGAGGAGAAGAAGTATGTGGTTGATCCACGACATGATGAAAGACTACCGGGACTCCCATCCCTAAAGGGTAATGAAGATCAGCATGAGTGTCAAAAGTGCAAAAGGGTGCTATGAATGGGACAAATCATGGAGGGGGAGGAAGCTACCGGGTAACAGTACCAATGATGCAAATGGAGGCGTGAGTACTGCAGAGCCGGAAATGGATGTCCTAAAGGTCAATATCAGAGGGTGTGACTGGCAATGCAAATGCAATACAGCGGGAGAGACTACATGCCAGTGTTGAGTATATACCTGAAGGAATGTTGTAAAAGGATGGTGATAACCAAGTACCTGCACACAGAACAACCAAATACCCAAAGTGAACAATATCTGAAAAGGATAACAAATATGAACATGTATTAGATAAATGTGACAATGCGCGTGCGTACCTGGCCATGATATGAAAAAAAGGGGGCCCCGGGGGCCCAGGATGAAAAGTGGCCCAAGGAGAGCCATGATGTAGGTGGCGGGATGCTGATCTCGATGGCTGAAGACGGTTCGAAAAATGGACGTCGTGGGCTCCCGGAATGGTGAGTGGAAGTTTGGCAAAAACGCGCTGAGGTAGGGGATACAAGCGCGCATGAGTGCGCGCCTGTGGGGTAGACAGGCGCGCATGCATGCGCGCCTGTGGATATGACAGGCGCGCATTAGTGCGCGCCTATGGATTTGACAGGCGCGCAATAGTGTGCTCCTGTGGTGAGAATTATCGCAGCCAGATCATGAAAGATATATGTCATGGCCCACTGGAAAGTTGCACCGGCATTTTTGAGGCCGAAGGGCATGACACGATAGGCAAAGGTACCCCATGGGGTAATAAATGCAGTTTTGTATTGATCGGCTGGGTGGATTTGGATTTGATTATAGCCATAGAATCCGTCCATAAAGGAGAGAGCCTCGTGGCCGGCGCAATCGTCGATAATCTGATCAATGAAAGGCGTTGGGAAGTTGTCCTTGGGACATGCGTTGTTGAGATCGCGAAAGTCGGTGCAAATGCGAATAGTGCCCTGTTTTTTGTCGACGGGTACAGGGTTGGAAACCCACGATGTATAAGCAATGGGGTAAATAAATCCGGTCGTACGTAACTTGTCGATTTCGGCTTTGATAGCCGCGGCCTTGGATGGGTGTAGCGATCGCTGTTTCTGGCGAACAGGTGTGATATCAAGCCAAGTGTCGATGGAATGTTCGATGATAGAGGGGTCGAGGCCAGGCATCTCAATGTATGACCAGGTGAAAATGTCCCGATATTCCTGGAAGAGGGCTTTATATGCAGCAATTTCCTGAGGAGTGCAAGCAGCTCCTATGATGATTTCTTCGATGATGCCCGGTTTAATGGAAATGTCGATTTTGATGGTGGGGGAAATGTTAGCCATATTACCTTCTTCGAAAGCATCAGGTGCAGGAATAGGATTGTTGAACCAATCTATAGTCCCTGATGGGATGAAGTCTTTGGTTTCGACCACATAAATGGGGTTTGGGCCAGGAGGCATGAGGGCTTCCTGTGGGAGGAAGAGCGCACGATGATGTAGTGCATCCCAGGGAGATTCTGGGCTTTGTAGTTCTTCCATTATTCCTTCGTCACAGTGGAATTGACGGGAATACAATGGATCGGGAAGAGTGACCTCTATGTGAGTGTGATTGCCCCCTGCTAAAGAAACAGAGGGGGTATCGCTAGGTGAGAATGAGGGTTCACTCGACATAAACCATATGTTGAGGTACTGAGAAGTACCCGTAGTAGTAGGATGGCGAGTCTCCGCAAGGGGATGGATGGGAGAGTTGGGTGGATTACGGGGTACCTCCTCTGATAAATCATCTAAGAACCAAGGAGGCATTGGGAGTTCCTTGGGTTCGGGTGAGATGATAGAAAAATCCTCGAATGGAGTAGTGAGGTCAATGACTGCTTCTGCGGGTTGGTGACGCAGAGCTAATTGACGTAGCCGATATTCCAGGATCAAAGGACACTGATATGTAAAATGTTCTAATGAATCACAAAGAGAGCAAGGGCATCTCATACGTTCATTGACAGAAGTGGTGACATAATGGATGTCAGTGATTTTGTTTGAAGAGGGTGGTGCAGGGCGTGGGTTGTTCTGAAAATCTTGGCTGACTATTGCCAATGCCTGCTGGAAACGAGGCAGTGCCGAACAATGATGGGTGTAATGGCCATATTCAGAACAGATGGCACACGCGAATTTGGTCTTCAAAACTTTACTACTGGAAGGTTGAGTGGTAGCAATAGTGATGGGTGGTGTAGGGGTTGGATTGGGGGGAATCAAATTTCGTAATTCCGGTAGTGATGGGCAATTGTTGGTTTGGTGGCCCTCTTTGTCGCACAATGCGCAAGGTGGTGGGATGCAGGAGGGAAGTGGAGCTGCGGGCTCCTTCTTCGCTCTCCTGCCCCCAGCGGTGGCAGGGGGAGTAGGGAGAATCGGAGTAGTGGAGGCATTGGGGGTAAGAACAGGAATCATCATGGGGAGACATGCCTGTGGGCGAGGGACCATATCAGGTGGATGTAAGTACCACACTGGTATGGCTAACACCATATTGGGTAGGGTGAGTGTTGCGGCTACCTGAAAAGCTTCTACCCCTGGTGGGGGGTAAAAGAAGGGAATTTGAGTGAGGGGTTGGGGAACTGTCTCCCAAATGGGACTAGGCCTCGGAGGGGGTGTGGGGTCATGGACTATCTGAGTCGATGAGTGCACAGGAGGCTCCGGTGAGAGGGGTGTTGCGACTGGTGAGATGTTAGGGATGACTGAAGCCTCCTGAGGAGAAGTAGCATTCTCAGTATGAGTTTTAGAGGAGATGACGCATACCTGATTAGGGGGAAGGAGTGGTGGTGCTCCATGATATGTCCCTAATAAGGATCGATCTTTAAAGATCCCAGGACCCATCTCGACGAGTGGATAGGCATCTTGGTTGGAATGGATGAGCGGAAGAATGTTATCGATATTGGCAGACGGGTTGGGTTCGTAATGTGTGACTTGGTCGATGGTCACGATCTTCCCATTGTGGGGGAACATGATTGTCCGAAAGACAGATGATGCTACGGCCTTCATTGCATACATGTAGGTACGGCCCAGAAAGATATTGTAATCAAGTGGAGCGTCCATAACTTCAATATCGATAAGAATGGTTTTACCCCCGAGTTCTACGGGGACGTTTTGGAAGATCCCTTCCGGGGATGTTGGTCGTCCATCGTAGGCTCGCAATGTGATGGCGGAGGGTAATAGTTCAGGGGAACCAAGCTTCTGCCATACGGTTTTGGACATGATGCATGTGGATGCCCCTTCATCGATGATACACCGATGGACGGTGATGTTCCGTATTTTTACTGGTATTTGAATAGCAACTGCAGCAGGAAGCTGAGGTTCACAGCTATCGAGGTCAAACGTGATGAGTCGAGTATCGGCCGGGTTGACTGCGCCCATAGCGGAAAGTAATGATTTCCGCTGAGTAGGGAAAGTCTGGAGGACTTCCAGAACTGACATGGCAGCCGGGGATTGTGCTAAGTCATCTACTAAACTGTAGTTGTGTGCGGCCCGTGCCTGTGGGTTGTGGACATTCCTGCGCAATGGGATGCGAGGGATGCGTAAGGGAGGTTCGGCTAACGGGCGAGGGATTACCAACGGAGGTCCCATTGGTGCAGGGTTTATTTCTGCAGATGTAGGAGTAGACTCAGCTATTGCAGGATACTGACGATTGCGTGTTTGCAGAAGGATTTCTTCCTCACTGGTGAGGAGGATTGTTCGCTCTGCGGGATTGTTGGGATTGTGATATTGTCCCACCAAAGGTGGGGGGTTCTGCATGTCTTGTTGGGTGTTTATCACATATTGATGTGGGATAGGATTTTGCAGCACGGCGGGAGGAGGTTGTTGCACATACTGTTGTTGTGCCTGTTGAGGGGCAGGTTGTGCAGGAGAAGGGGGAATGCTCCCATTGTCTTTCAATCTTTTGAAGTCAGGGATTTGTGGGCAATGGTGAGTGTAATGACCATATACACCACAAAGAGCACAAGGGTGAATAGTTTTGATATTATTCTGGCCTTGGCGTTTGTTGTTATTGTCCCCTTGGGGGTTTTGGTTCCCTTGGTTCTAGTTGCCCCCAGTGTTTTGATGCTGAGGAGGTTGATTCCCACCTTGATTAGGGTTGTTATTGTTGTTCTTGTTCTTTCCTTTCCGCTTGTTGTTGTTGGATGGATGTGGTGGATTGGCTGTGTTCATTTGCTCAAAATGTTGATATTGTTGAGTAGCTGATGGTTGAACAAAATTGACCCTTGCATGAGGATGTGGGGGTGCCATGGGTTGTGGAGGACCTGGAAAAGGAAAGTAAGGATTTTGTGGTGGTGCAGCTCCATACGGTACATAGGAAGGCGTGGTGCTGTCACTAGTACTATAGGGTGATGTGGAGGGAGGACCACTGGCGGTAGGAAGGGGTGGATGTATGGGAGGTACCGGTGGTGGTCCACTGATGGGTGGAGGTGTAGCAACAGGGTATGGTTGTTGGTAAGGGGGTGGGGGGTAATAAGAAGTGCCCCCATAGGCTGGTGTATATTTTGGTGTCCCATACATGGCTGGTGGTTGGGGTGGTGGATTATGGTGTGTGGTGGCACCAATTAATCCGTCTGCAGAGTGAGACATCCCAGGTTTGTCCTGGCCAAATGGCACAAGTCTGGGGAGATCTGGAAGTACTGTGTACAAATATCCCGACTGTGCATAAATGAGGTCATATTGTTGGGCCTTGCTAATGGCTTCCTCTTCGGATTGTGGGAAGGTGGAAGCTACATCCTTACCAAGGAGAGCGACAAGTGATCGAAGAAACCAATCAAGGCACTGTTGCTTTGTGGTTTCTGCTTTGCACAAACTACGTCGCCTATGCCACTCATGAATGTGGTCAGCAATGTGGGTGGCTGAGGTCTGCTTGAAGTTGGACAGTAGTTCGAGACCATTCTCATGGCGGATGGGTAATTGAAAGAAGGTTAGAAATGCTTTGGCCAAGGACTCAAAGGTGGTGTGAGACCCTGATTTTTCTTCAACGTACCATTTGGCTGATGGGCCAGTGAGTGTGCGTTGAAAAAGACGCAATCTGACAGAGTCTTCCATAATGCTATTGGAGGAACACCATAGATGCAAGGTCATAACGTGGTTGGCGGGGTCATCCCCTGCCTTTCCTTCAAACTTTGGTATGTCTGAAGGAAGTTTGGTTGGCATTGCAGGCCATGTGGCATCGTGCAATATAGGATCATTAGTGAGCTTGGTGAGATCCGGAATGTTGAGAGAGGCCAAGTATGGCATCTGTAGTGGGGGTGGAGGGTTAGCTCCTGCCATGGTGTGTTTTGAACCTGACCCTTGATGGGGACTAGGTGGGTTGGTGCTCCCTCCTTGAGAGGAAGTGGGTCCTCCACTTCCATGTAAAGGAGAGCTAGAGGACGGATGACCTTGGGAAGTGGACCCAAGTAAGGTAGAACCAAGCAAAGATGATCCTAGGATGGTAGCACTCACATGAGTGTGTGAACGAGTATGACCAGGTACTCCCCCTAAGATAGGTGGGAGATTGAGCAAGCGTCGTGAACGACGGGGGTTCTGTGGTTCCCTAATGATGTCAGACTAATTGTGTGAATGTGTGCAACAAGTGGTGAGAGAAAATATAGAAACAAGAGAGTTTTGCTATGATTTGTTTTTACACAATATATATATATCAAAATCAAGTTGTAATCAGATATGCATCATACATAAGTGAAAAAGAAACACATATATGGGTAAAGGGGTTTTTTGTCCGGGTGGGGGAATAAAAAAGAAAGCAAAATGCTCGTGTCCTAGAAGACATAACGTCCTTCCTCTCAAATAGCACAGGATCTTCCAATAGCTCTCAACAGTGGGGTCTGAAGTCACCGGAAGAGACACTAGTGAAGAATGAAGTAACTGGTTATAATGAGGGGTAGAGGGTGCAATATCCCGAAAGAACTGGCGATACCTCCCAATAGTCACACAAAATCCAATCAAGGTGCGATTGCAGCCCACAATCACCACCTGGGTAGATGTCCTACAATTGGTCACTAGGTACCTCGGTCCAAGCGCGGCATTTAGATTTTCGTCCTAAGAAATGGGTCACGGGCTGGATCCTGTCCAAGAGGTGGGTGCCTCAAGGGGGGACGCACAGAACAACCAGACCTCGGCCTTCGACCCTTCACGGGTATCTCCCTGCCTTATGGTGATTGGAATGCTGGACTTGGAGGATTTGAAAGCTCCCTATTTGTCAACTTCTATGTTTGAAATTGTGAGAACCAGATAACGGGGGGTTATTTGGATACCTACCCCCGAAATCCTACCTAGACTAAAATTTTCTTTTGGTACCTCCTGTGGAGGACAACTTAGTGAGTTGTTTAGAAAGATTTTAGGTGAAGTTGTTTTGCGAGGCTGGGGGTGAAAACCAACCTCGTTTAATTAAAAGTGGGAGTGGATAGTCCGATCAAGAAAAGATGGGGTGTTTTCAGAATCCTTTTGGAGGAAACCTACTTAGACCACCATGTTTCGAGACGAGGCTATGTGAGTGTAAAACTGGATTTTGTGTGTGAGTGAAAGTGTACCAAATTTTAGTTATTTAGATGTCACCTTGCAACATGTGGACATCGCTTGGTCCTTTACAAGAGTTTGATTACCTAAATAAGCTAGGTGTCATTGGTACAACCTTGCGGAATTTTAAAAGCCCTAGGAAACTAGCATGTGGACATTGTGGTCCGTTACTATCCTTTATCTCCCTATGTGTGAGTTAATCTAGAAAAGCATGAAACTAGCCTAGATTGAACATGTGGGCATGTGTGGGCCCGTTACAAACTTTTAAACTCTCCTAGTTTTTTGATCTAAGAAAGTAGAAAATCAAACACTATTCTAGCTTTGTTGACATGTGGGCATGTATTGGACCCTTTACAAGAATGTGTTTGAGAAAAAATGAAACTAAGAGGGGTCTCCAAAGAGCCTTTGTCCTCTCCTAAAATTTTGTTTGAAATTTTGTTTAAGGGAGATGAGATCGATTTCTCAACCTTTTTCTGATTCTCAAGATCGCACAATGGCCCAAGAGAAGAGCATACTTCAGATTGTTACTTTCGACTTCTAGTCCCAAAATGTGAGCTTAGATGTGATTTAAGATTGATGTTTCAACTTAGATTAGCAAGCCATCAATGTGGCAATAAAGCAAAATAAGGGACAATGAATTTTATACCCCTAGGTGCCTATGTTTGCTAGATTATCCCCTTTATAAGTTGAGGGGCTAAGTGGTGCAGTATTCAGAGCTTACACATTATCATCTTAAGCAGAAAAAAGTGGTTTTCCCCACATCCAAAGTCTTACAATGAAAATTTGTGGTTCAAATGCGCGACCTACTGTGTGGACAGAGGTGCATATGGCGCTCGCGCGTAGACAGAAATGAAGAGAAAAGCGCGTGCGCGCCCGACGCGTGCCTGTGGATTATAACACCCGCGTGCCTGTGTCAAAAGTCCGAGAAGAAAAAACCCAGATGTTTTTCTCTCCAATCTCTGATGAAATTACTGGTAAGCAGGTCGGCTGAGGCCGGTTTATGACCCTGCAAGTTAGTAAAAGCAAAAGGAAAACAAATAAAGCCCAAATGAGGGAGGAATTGTTACCTACTCCCCAGCGGAGTCGCCAATCTGTTTGCACTCAAATCGTCTCTTGGTGAGCAAAAAGTGAGTGCTTACATGCCCAGTTGGGCTCTGCTAGGCATGACAGCTGTGAAGTAAAAGGTTAGAAAGAGAAACAACTAATTTATAAACAGAAATCAAACTAAAACTAATAAAAACTATAAGCATGTGAGAAATAAAAAACAAAGGAAAATGGACCAATATCACCAATGTATTAGCTGATCTGATTGATGAAATCCAAAGATACACAATGGAGAAAGAGGACTTGGGTCCCTTCCCTCTCCAATGGAAGGCTCTTGAGGCCCTCAACTGATTGCTCTCCTTACAAAGAAATGATGGGAATGTGGGTGAAATAACTTTAAGCTTATTCACTCAAGAGAGGGGTGAATAGCTTATGAAATGCAGCCTACAATGCTTGTTGCCAAAGAATGAGTTCTTAGCAATCTCAGCAGCATAACAATACAAAGAATTCCTTGAGAAAGTGGTGGTTATTCATGGCTTTTTATAGCCAAGCATTGGGTTATTATGTGGCCTCTTTTGAATGTGAAAAGGGGCTCTTTAGGGCACAATTAGGTCTTTGACCAGCCCACCATGAGGATTGAGCTTGGATTTGGTGTCAAATCGACTTGGGAGCTGATCCATTAGTGGTTGGGAGGCCGACCAATTTCAATAAATGCGCCGTTTAGCAGGCATGTGGGTTTTTCACCTAACAGTCGCACCTTTTGCACATATGCGCGCCTTGTACGAAGTTGTTACGTGCATGCACACGCGCACTCAGAATATGACAAGCGCCATTTAATATTTTGGTCGTTTTGTATAGTTTTGACCCCTTTTTTGCAATGCTGTGGCATTAATCTTGTGCCATGAATGACTCCAGTTCTGTTTTGATGATGTGGAGTTCTTGATGCCCTGTGCGGACAAAATTTCAGTGATAACAATCCCCATACATTTAACCTTTCTCGAATCGAAAGAGTAAAGATTTCCATAAGGTCTTGTGATCTGGAGACCCAACTTGTCCATTATAATCTTGGGCATAACATTATGAGAAGCCTCGGAGTCTAACATACAATTATGCAACAACTGATCATGTATATTTAGGGTGATATAAAACGGAGCGATGTTGTCTTTGGAACCTTCAAAATGAGGACCAAAGGTGATGTTAGGTCTGTCATCTTCCAGGTTGATAACATCAGACTGACTTTCTAGCTCATAGACACCCATCGCTTTGGCAATTTGCTTTCGATAAGCGGGATTTTTTGCTAATTCTACCAAAGAAATTGGTATCTTAATTTTGTTTTACTCATTTTCAAAACTGAAAGATGTGTTTACCTTATCCATTTCTTTGGTTGAGACTTCCAAATTTTTTCTTTCCGACTTACTTGTCTGGATCACTTTATCACTCGTGATCCTAGTTGAAGACGTAACTTTATCTACTGGTTCGGTTTCTTGTGTTTGAGTTTCAACCCTTTTCACCTCGGACTCTTGAGTGCTTGCTACCTTGGTTTTGTTGCTGGGTAACAAGGTCTCTTTCGAAGGAGGTTCATAAGCTTGACCTTTTTGAAGGATTTTCTTAGGTTGATTCGTTGAGGTAGGTTTACTCTTAGATATTAGGTTGTACTTTGGTTGAAACTTGACCATTATCATCTCTGTTTCTGGTTGAGATACACAGGGATCAGTGTGATCACCTTCTTCATCCTCATTAGACAGTTGTGGGGTGTTCAAAGATTTTTCATAGTCTTCACGAGTCAGATACGGCTGTGAACAGTCATCATCGAAATTCATGACTTCATCTTCCGAATCTCCGAAATCTTGGAGGTCATTTGCTCCTATAAAATTTTCATTCTTTAGTGGAGCTTGTATTTTTTGATCTTCGTTATTTATTTGTCTCTGTTGATTTTGGGGATTTGGGTTTCTCCTGAAGTCCTTTTTATTTGAAGAATCAGCCTTAACCTGGTCCAACTCCATCCTAGATATTTTGTTGGACAGTTCTTTAATTTCTCAGGCCATACCATCTACTCTGTCATCAGTGTATCTATTTGAGCCTGAAGGACCCGCTGGTTCCTTATAGCATCTATTATCACGGTTGACTGTTTCTACTTTATCTTTTAATTTTCCTGAAGCCATCATATTATATTCTATTTCGACAGCATTTTCTTGCATTCTATTTAGGGTGGCTCCTCTTCTTTCTCGCAAAAGTAGTGCGAAATCCAGCTCAAAAGCTCCTGCGAAGGTTACTTTGGCTGAGGGTTCGGAGGGTTTAACTGTAGCTGGAATCTTATTATACAGTTTGTTGAATCTCAGAATAAATTCCATTACTGTTTTTGAGTTCTTTTTCTTTAGGGACCCAAAATCGGTAAGATAATATAAGTGATCTTTTCGCTCTCCCCATTGTCTGCGGAAAGCATCTTCCAAAGTGTCATATGACATGATAGAAGCTACGGGTAGGCTCCGAAACCAAGTTTGGACCTATCCTTCAAAGGTCTGGACAAGGAGTCTTGAATAGACATCTTCATGCTCGATACCACAGACGTCTGCGAATTGGTCAAAGAAATTTATATGCTCGGCTACGGTTAGATCTCCCTCCCTAGTGAACTTAGGAAGATTTTTGATGTAATTTTCAGGAAGATCATGAAGGGGGATGGGAAAAACCAGGGGAGTGTATCTCACTGCTACTTTTGTGAATACTCTGGGAGGAGGGACATGCCCTTGACCTCCACCACCTCCTCCGGCGGCTGCCATCGATTCGGGTGTAGAAAATGAGTGTGTAACACACTCAGGCGAGACCGAGAAGTTCTGTCGAAGAAAAGATGGTATGTCAAATGTCGACGAACTTTCTAGAGGACCTTTTCCCTTGTGTACGGATGGGGAATGAATGAATCTCACTCCTAACTTCAGAGCAGTTTGACGTCAGATCTTTGGTATCAAATAGAGGACTACGTGAAGTAGAAGGTTCTGAATGGCATTTAGTCTTTAAAAGTTGGTTTTCAGTCTTTAAAAAAATTTCGGGATCAGAAACATGCGTAATCATCTTACCATCCAGGTTCTGTCTGGTATTCCTTCTACTGAATGCCAGTTTATTTTTTCATGGAGTCGCCAAGTGAAAGATTGAAAAATCCTTAAAATTGTGTGTACTCTATGTTCACTATCAAGGAGTAGCACTTTCAATGAAATAAAAGTCGTTTTCCTAGGGAAAAGATTTCGTAACTTCGTTCCCCGGCAACGGTGCCAGAAAGATGTTGTTCTTGAGTCTGTACTTAAGGCTTAAAAGTATAGTGTCAAGGCATCCGAAAGTAGGTGAAAGATGGGTAAGAGAGTAACGACAACCTTCAGTAAAGGAAACTAGGGAAGATTTCTACGTTGGCATTGTCTAGCTTCCAAATGTTCCTGATTATTTATATCTTGTTCAATGGCTTCCCATGAACGTTCAAGTTCGTCCCGGTTATTAGCAGTTTTAAGGATTATGTCAAAAAGGTTTAAACCAATATGCGTTTGGTTCGATATTAGGTTGTGTTGTTGTAGGGACAGTCATGGAGGAACAGTAAGAGTAAGAAAGGATTTAAAGAGAGATTAAATGTTGTCTTGATTTGGTCGAAATAAAGAGAATTTTATGTTTTAAGAATAAAATAGGAATGCAAATTGAAGGCTCTTTCCCGTAACTATATTATATTTTAATATAAAGGTGTGAGGTGAGAGAAAAACATTTAGTTGCATATAACGCAAGGTTCCTGTCAAAGAGAAAACTCACATATAAACAGAAGAGGAAATTAGTAAGAAAATAACTGACATAGCAAATAATATACGTAGAATTCTGAAAGTGCAGATTGGTCTTACACCCACTGATAGCTGGTGCAAATGAAAAACAATAAACAAATACAGAAAACCAAAATCCTTTTGTTATAGTAGTGGTCATACTAAAGTATAACAAATCACATCAATTATGAATAATGGAATGAAATGAAACATGAAATACGAAGAAACAAACTTGTAACACAGTCTTGATGGAATCGAGAATCTCCAGATTTGCTTATATTAACTTCTCGAATGCAAAAACTCTATTACAATCGACACAAAAAGGTCCAGCCCTGTTTATTTCTTTCTGTGATATATTTATACAATTTTACAGATCAATTAGAATCTCAAGGATTACACAAATTCGGTTACAACCGAGAGGAGCACAATCGCTCCCTTTCTCCTACTCTATTTTCACTTGGTGCCAGGTGCTCGTCTTCGTGCGGATTCGTTGCAGGCGATACATCTTTCCACAAACTGAGATACGAGCTGCGAAGGTTTCGCTTGACAGTTGGCCTCGGCGAAGTAACATTCTCGGGCTAACTGCTGCAATTTGTCCCCCATTTGTGCATCGACGATGTCAAGGGCACTTAATTGCGCGCTGGATTGGATCAAATGTTTATCAATTCAGGCCATGTCTACCATATCTATCTGAGAGATATCGGTTGAATCTCTCTCATCCTTTTCCTTCAGATCGAGTGAGATTTGTTCCACATTTATTTGCATCAATGCTTCTGCATCACCTCGGATGTCAATATCCAATAGTTCGCTATCTATGGAGTTACAATATTCTTCTAAAGAGTGGGTTACCTTTTGGACTTGTTCCTTTCCCAGGGCAATGTTATGCTCCCAATCTTTCAATAAAATATTGCCTCTGGTTTGTTCAGGGATGGAAAGCCCAGGAGCACCTACCAAAACCCTGTTATTTGTGGCGATTACTGTGTCCTGGAAAGTGACCCGAGCCACTTCGGCCTCCCTTTCCCTGGCAGTCAGGTTCTTGGACACTTGATTCACCAACAAACAGTTCTCCCAGATCTCTCCTATCCTAGCAAGCAAATTTTGTTGTGCCGAAAATATTTTTCTCTGAATCTCGCTGGCTCAGGATTTAAATATGTCGATGTCTATTTCTCTGCTCTCGGCTATTTCTGCCCGAGCCTGCAATTGTTCAATCAGATTTCTCTGTTGGTTCACCTGTGCTCTACCATCTCGGACCACCAACTATGCTTTCTCAAGCTTGGTCTTGAGAATTTCTATTTTGTTTTTGTCGGCCACTCTGGCCTGTTCTATCTCCATGTTGGCTTGACCTTTAGCATTCTCTGCGGCTGTAGCCAATCTAGCCTCGAGGGTCCTGATTAGGCAATTTTTCCTTTTTAGTTGGTTATTCAAAATCCCAACTGAGAATTGATTTTTCGAAGCATATGCCCCCAGTGTTCCCGCGATTTCAGTGGCAAGTTGGTCACTTTTCTTATTTTTTCCATCGGTCATGATTTTATATTTTTTCGTAGTGGACTCTCCTTCTTGATAGAACTCTCTTTTCACTACCGCCTTCCTCTTTTTATCAAAAAAGAACTCATTTGGAGGGAGTTCCTCTGATCTTATGGGCCTCAGTTCTTCATTAAATATCTACCCCTCGCCGACATTTCCCTGTGCCGACTGCAAGGGTGTGACCGAGGTGATGGGATCTCCTATTTGTTTTGCCGAATCTTTTGGAGTACCGATGGGATTCTAATCCTTTGGCGTACCTAGAGACTTTGTTTCAGTCTCCAGATTTTGTTCACCTGGTGGGCCTGGAGTTTTTACTTCAGCCTCCGAACTCTGTTCCTTTGGCGGGTCCAGAGTCCTCTCTTCCTCTTCGGGATTCTTCATTTGTTCACCTTCCTGGTGTTTTCCAAGGTTAGAAATTGCGTCCTCAGAATCTTCATCATCCTTCTGTTTTGTCTCGGAAGCAGCCGAACCTCCCAACACAGTGGGGAAACATCTTCTTCTATGTTCCTAGAATTTTAATACAGATACTATGGCTTCGGGTGTTAATGATTGGATCCGGGCTAGCACTTCTTCATAAGATCTCACCCCTTGGAAAATGTCGTCCGAGGGTGAATTTTCATGCTCAAATCTCTTGAGCCCGCAATGAGCCAAATGGTTGCTCACAACCCTCTATGGATCATGTTTCTTAATTTCGATGGAGACCAAAATTAGGTCCTCCAGGGTAGCAACCTCGTCTTTGGCATGCCCGAAATCTAATAAAGAATAGGAATTCAGCCGAATGGGAAAAGAAGGCCATACCTTCTTTGAGTAACCCTTGAGTTCTTTGCTCACTCCTCCAATTACCATTTTCCATGTGACCTCTCGACAAGCCATCTTGTCGGGGATGAATAAGGGCAGCGCATGAGGGGGAACAGAAGCCCCGAGGACTCTGAAATATGAAAACTCTGCATCCACATACCAATTAGCTATGCCACTCAGACTTGTTTCAATGCTGTCTGAGACGTGAGGTGGTGGGTGCCAAAAAATGGCGATATGCAGGGGTACCGTCACCCAGTTAAAAATCTCATATGTGAACTTTTCTACTTTTTTCTCCCATAGTTTGTCATGATACTCATGCACGGGATTTTCTTGGATTGGATTCCAATCCCAACTCATCAAAGGGAATGGTGTCATGGAACATACCGCGTCCATGATATATGATGACATGAAAAACGAGGATGGTTTCCCACTTGCCTTCTGCTCCTGATACTCTATGACCCTGTTGGCCAAATTGTCTGAGAGCATCTTTGCCCAATTAAATGAGCAACCTTCTACAACCCAAAACATGAGAGGCACCCATGCGATGTAGAAATGCGATGTGTCTTCTCTCCCAAATAGTCGGCATGTCATCATGGCCACATATTTATACTATGGCTCCAAAGAAGAGATAGAATATATGCCCTGGTCATTTGCTCTGAATTTCGTGGCACGCGAAACCCAATCTTTAATCAAACCAGGCATGGTTTTGTCGTACTGGGTGCACTCTTTCTCTTTGAATTCCTCCAGAAACTCGGCACCATATGTATATTCAGACGTCGAAGGTAGCTTGTACATGGTTTGTAGATGCTCAAGCCTAAAAGTCCCGATAGTAACTCGCTAGTTGTTCATGATTGTCCTGGTAGGTAAGTCTACGTGGTCCAACACCCACCGGATCATGTCATAATATGGAAGCAACCGTGGCCTGGTTGCTACTCTGTGCATCCCGGATTGGACGATTATCTTGTACTTGGTATGTAGATTATCCTTTTCGATGTCGTCAGAGTCATCTGAGTAATCTACCAATTCTTCTTGCAGGACATTTGACACAAATGACCAGTCAGGGATCGACTCGACACTTCAGGGTGAAGTATTGGCGACATTATCTAAGCCCTGTCCCGCGACTTCGACATTCGCCTTTTCTACTTTTCGTGGAGCCATGGCCATAGTTTGCATTTTCACTCTCCTTCGATAGAACTGTGTATACATGCAGAAAGTAGTTAACTCAGAAACAATGAGCTCTGCATGCTATGAAAAAATGCGTAATGAAACGTAGCTCTTGCATATATTTGAAAAAATGGTACCTTTCAAAACAAGCCTGTCAATTCAAAATTAGAAATAAACCTATGCCGTAAAAATCCGATCTTACACATAGATTTACCTTATCTTCCCATTAATTTCATAAATTTTGGTGGTTTGACAGTCAGTCGGAGTCTCGATTTACCTCAGAAAACGTGCAAGTCTCAATGCACGGGACATATATTGCTTTATTTTAAATTATCAAAACTTAGCAATGTTAATAACTTTCTCGCTATTCGCTACATCGTGGATTTTATTTTAACCTTTTGAGTCTTCAACTCGCAAGACTGGGAGGAACGATTTTGGCTTAATTAACAGTAATCGGTATTTGGAGCATCATTAATTTTATAATCAATTTATTCACCATATCGCAACTCGGAACTTCGAAGACAAGTTTCTGGGAGATTAGTATGCTGAGTCGCGAAACCGCGAGATGGCGATAATTAAGACTCAATTAGGGGGAAGAAAATCTTAGATTAGGCAATTAATTAATCGTGCCATAATTACATCGCGACTTCGTGAGTCGGGGTTTTAGAAGCCATAACTTTCTAAAAGATAGTGCTGAGTGGCGAAACACCGAGGACAGATTAACCATGGTTAGCCTTTTAGTGCCTACAATCCTTGACCAGGGTTAGCCCGAAAGAACCTCGTGTTCTTGGCTCTCGGAGCTATAAAAACAAAAAATCAAAATTGGCGAACACCGAGGCGCGAAACCCCTATGACATCTAATCACTGAGTTAAAAGATTTGACCCTGGTTAGTATCTTGAGTGAAAATTTAAAACGACTTCGCCGTTTCGTGACTCGGGACGTGTGAATTCATGAGTTGTAGTAGTCCAACTTGTGAGATCCTGAAGTAAAACAAAAAGAGCGACATTCTTATGAAAGTTGATTTGTTTCGAGAGTAGAAAAGCATCGCTGCTTATGTAATAAGGTTGCAGAGTTTTCAAAGTCTCGGGAGGAAAAATCAAAAGACCATCTTTAGATTTCAAGTATCAAAAATTGAAAATTGTGAAGGGTAAAAAATAAAAACAAGGGCAACTCCAACAGGTGGCTTTGAATATTATTGATAACGTTAGTCAAATGTTCTCTAGATTCCTATGGAAAGGTGCTAAAAAACCCATTGGGTTTCATTTAGCCATTTAGGATTCGATTACAAGGCCAAAGGATTTGGGAGGATGGGGAATTCATAACTTGAATGGGTTTGAAAAAGCACTGTATGCAAAGTCCCTTTGTGGGGGGTTGTTTGGAATCTATCTATGGAGCAAGGTTTTGATCAAAAAGTACTTGAAAGGTGTTGAGGTTGTATTTTGGTTGTGCACTAATAATAACAATTTTCCTGTTGCTTCTAAATTTTGGAAAAAATTTATGGGTTCTTTGCATCTAGTGAATAGGTGGTTGCCATGGTCAGTTGGGAATGGGACTAGGGTTCATATTGGAAAAGACCCTTTCATATGTTGTTATCACATGTACAAACTACCAGATGCTCTAGTTCGACATTTGAATGACCTACATGTATAATCCTTGGCACATATCACATACACATCTTCTCTAAATGCTTCTAATACACAAGATTGGATTTCAACAGTGGACCTTGGATTGGAGGGTGAGTTGGCTATTAAATGGTTTATCTATCTAGAAATGCTAATAAATAGTGGTGTTACTATTAAAAGTGATGTATACCTCTTAGTCTAGACATGGAATAATTCATTGGGAATAGTGACTTCCAAATTAGCTTATGATGCTCTTACAACTCAGGATGTGGTGGAGGATCCTGTTTGGTGGTACCAAGAATTGTGGAAAGTTAAGCCTCCATACAAGTTAATTCTCTTTATGTGGTCTTCTTAAAGGATCATGTCCTCACTGGGGTAAATTACAAGCTCAAGGGGGGTATACGTCCCTATGTTTGCACTCTTTGCTTGAACGAAGAAGAGTATACAATGAATTTGTTTTTTTAGTGTTCAATTTCACAATCTATCTGGGAAAATGTCTATAATAAAATAAAATTAGAAGGATTTTGGAACATGCCTACTTTAGAAAGTAATCTTCATAGCTAGTTTATTTCATCTCCTAGACACAAGGTAGTTCCATTTCTTTTTCTCTAAGGAATTTGGCATTATAGGAACAAAATCTTGTTTGAGGATTGGGCTAGGAATGATGTGGCCACCAACTAATTGACTTGACCTGGGGCATGTAGAGACTGGTTTCTAAACAAGACTCGACTTTTTGGAAAATACATACCCATACAACTTACACACATTTCGACTATGACATCCCTTCCTATTTCCAAGGGCCAACTGACCACTTGCTAACTTCGACCCCACGGTGCTACGTACCTGACTTCACATGTTTGGGTGCATGGGACATACCCCGAATAAAACCGACTCTAAATGGAAAGAAAAATGGTGACACTAACAGGAAGCATGGTTTATTTTTAAAAGTAGGGAAGTATTGTTATGAGTTTATATTAGTTGAGGCATGACACAATGTGCTAGAATAGTCTTATGATGGTAAAATAGTAATGAGATACATCGAGATGGTTGAAAATTTTAACCCTGTCTTTAATGTAGTTAAATTGTGCCCTGTTTAGCTAGATTGAACACAATGATCTCATTATGGTTTCGTATAATGTATGACAGTGCAAGTTGGATTTCAGACAATGTTGGATTTTATGTTTGGTCGAAGGTTTAGAATTTTTTTATTTTTGCACATGGGTTCCTATTGCACTTGTGGCACTGTGGCGACATGATTCCCTAATATTGGATCATTGTGTATGTTGATCAAGAAGAGCATATGATAACCTGGCTTAGGGTCTTTCACCTCTCGATGTGGATGATGTTTTTTATTGTAATTGAGGTTTTGTACATTGTATTGAAATGTTTAATGTGATTGTCTCTCACTTGTAGGGAAGGTTCTAGTTACTTGTGTCATTTGATGTTGTTTTGTTTTCTTGATTTGATGTTTCCTTTTAGCTTAGGAGGTGTGGCCTTTCTTGTGTCGAGCAGGATGTATACACTTCCTTGTTCTTTAGAATAGTCGTTAGCCTTGAGACCTTAAATGGGAAAAATCGATGGGAACCTAGGCTTGAGCGTTGCTTATGTGTGCTAGAGGTCCTAACCTTTGCAGGGTAGGATGGGCGAGTAGTCATTTTTATTCTTCATCTTATTGAATGGCGTATGTTTCTTCAAGTTGATTGATGTGCTAGTATTCTAGGTCGTTATGTTGGTATGTGATGTGTAGTGTGTGCATTTTGTTCTTCATCGAGATGTGATGCTTGATTGTATTATTGACATTACTTGCCTTCCACAATATATATATATATATATATATATATATATATGTATGTATGTATGTATGTATGTATGTATGTATGTATGTATGTATGTATGTATATGTATATGTATATATTGTACTTGTTTTTCATCGCTTGTTGTCTTAACGATGGGGTTTGTTACATTATTTCTTCTCTATAACACTCATTGCATCAAGCGATAGTGTTACAAATATAAATAAATAAGATCATCTTGTTTCCAAATCTTGTTTTCCTTTAACAGATAAGCATAAAATTATAGGACAAGCACATATTAAGAAGGAATAATCCATGGTGCAGAGTCATGCAACCATTATTGAATTGAGCAATGTACATAGCACAATTCTATGAAGTGTAATGGTTTTTATTTGTTTGTTTTGTTCTTTTCAAATGAAACTAATCCCAACTCTATTTTTGTTTTGCAATCCAGTGTGTTTTTTCTCAATTCAATAGTTAACTATTTTAAATTTGTATGTGTATTACTTCATTAATGAACTATCAGTCAATCCGTGCAAGTCCAAGAATTTTTCTTCAATACATTGTCCATTCACATCTGACAGAAGGATACCTAGTATGTGTCATTCCCACATCATCTCGGGTGACAATTTCTTCTGTCCACCACAAAACATTCAATATGCATATGCCTTGGAGTTTTGTACATAAAATATTGACAAACCCTAAATTTCAAACCCACCTCTCATAGGATAGCCACATATGCAATATCCACTTTGGATTATATGCACTACTATGCAATATGGATATATATTGTTTCATATGCATATAATTTACCAAAAAAAAGGTTGTTCCTTTTGTAATTGTTACATACATACCTCCTCTTGGGACATTGTTCTTGAGTTTCTTCTCCTACAATTTCTCTATTTAATTTTGATGTGGAAGCAATGCAACAAATGCAATGAACCGAAAAATAAACCCTTATGTCAAAATCAAATGAAATATACAATATTAACGAAAGACAAAAGAGAAGCAAATAAAAAATACACAGATAAACTTAGAAAAACGCACCTCTCTAATTCTTGTTCCATGTTTATTTCTTTTCCCTATTTTATTTTTAAACTTTGGTGATTGTTTTGATGTATTGCACATCGAAAAATTCAAATAGAAATGTAGATCAATGGAAGTGAGATGCAAAGACAATGCAAATTGTCGATATTTTATTTTCTCTGTGACCATAATATCTCTATATCAGTTGCTTGCAATGTCCAACACAATTTCTTGATCCAACATAGAAACAAGAACTTTTAAAATAGGTAACAAGAATATGAAAACATGTTTTCATTCAGTTTATTTCATTCAGATGATGCTTAAGCTATGTCTATAGCATCACACAACCCAGGGAAAACAATTGCAATATCAAAACAACACATTTTTTTTTCTTTTATGATTCTCTTTGATTCCTTTTTGATCTATGTACTTTTTGAAATAGCTTTTGACCAATTCAATCCACCCATAAAAATGAAAAAATAATGAGGCACTAAATTATTTTTTGCATATATGATGCACATCAAGAATATTTCAACCAACCATTTGATTCATCAATACAATTAATAAAAGTGGATTGGTTTTCTTAAACATTACACCAATGCTAATGAAAATTTGAATGAAACCAAGTAACTACATTGTTCACATCGCACACACTATCAAACAAAAGGATGTGAATTTGATAAATTTTATTTTCCACTTATATCAACTAGCTTTAGAATAGGGGAAATGATAAAAAAAAAAAACATTGAACAATTGACATATAGCTGGAATATTTTCTTCGTATTACTTCTAGATCCATGCCATTTCCTCGTAAATTAGAGCAAACCAATGTGTCATAAATCAATGAGCTATCCTGAATATTACAACACTTGTAACAATAACTCACATGGAACTATTGGAAGTGAGGAGATGTGAAACTGTGACAATGCAGAGAGAGAAAATGTATTTTTCTTCATACGAGATTTGAATATAGACCAAGTGCTAAATAGACAAAGTATTGACTCTGTGTAACATACACATGTGAAAAAGTGTTGATGACATCGCTTTGCCAATTGCACATGTGTCTATGCAATCAATTGTACCAATTTCAAAACATAAGTGGCATGAATTCTCAGGACAAGGGTTGAAAGTGTAGAACCTCACACAAGGATTGAAAATAGAGCAAGCATTTTCTCATTCTATTTTGAATCCTCCTGCAGTCTGCATAACTATACTTGGTCTACTTAAGACAATCTATTTTTAAGCGTTGTTTGGAGAACCTGCATGGGTCATATGATCCAGGTGGATATCGGTGGCCACCTAACTATTCCATTGGCTCAAAACACAATTTTCCACCTTGGCAATCCTTTTACATTGTTTCAGGTCTTGAACTTCCACAACCATTTTGAGGCTCTAAATAAAATTATTTTTATGTAGTCCGAAGCTCTGTCCTGGACCCAGTCGAAATGTGTACTCATCGTTTATACCTTTATGATGAGGCATCGAGTGCCCCAAACACAGATCATATGAAAAATTTATGTCCTTGGGAAGTTGATGTATCAACTACCCCCATTGAGGCCCACAAACCTTTTGGAATTTCATCTCCCAGAGTTAGGGTTTTAGATGTTTAGGGTTTTCTCATTAATGCTTTATGTTAAAAATCATTTTGTCTCATTGCAAGTAAATCTTCTTGTGAATGAGTGTATCCATCACATATCTTCTTAGAGATAAACTGCCACCATTCCAGAGAGTTCATTTTACTTTTTGTTTTTACAATTTTTGAATATTTCATTCATTAATAGAAATTGAGTATTATTGTATCTCTATGTTTATTGCAATATCTCTTTGTGTTTCTTTGTAATATATTTACCTACATTTTGTTCTCAGCATAATCTAGATCAGTGGTATCATAACAATATTCTCCTTCTTGTTTCTTAGTGCATGTCCCCGACGATATTAGGGTATAAAGAGTTGGGTCTTGAGCTAGTTTATCTTGAGGAAAATTCTTCTTTCCAACCCAAGAAACCTCCCATGGAAGAAGAAAAGAGAGATGAGGTAGCAGGAGATCTTATTCATCTTTTTCTCAAGGAATCCTTCATGCAACAGAGGGACGAAATGATGGAGAATTTTTCCCAAATCCTTCGATGACTGTCGACAATAGAAGACACATATTCATCAGACAACCACTTTGGAAGCATCACCTCTTCAAGGTACAAGTTAACTTTTATATTCCTATGTTTGAAGGTTAGATAGATGAAGATTCTTTGGAAAAGTGGTTAAATATACTAGAAGGATATTTCTCTATCCACAACTTTTCCAATAGATAAAAATATCTCCTTCCACTCCTTATGGTTGTCCCCAATGTGAAAAATTGGTGGGAGACTTATTATGAGAAAAATTCCATAGAGGAGTCTGGAATGTTTGAGGTCGAACCCACTTGGCAATTTTTTATGGATGTCATCAAGGAAAAATATTACCCTATTGGAAACTATGACAACCGATACATGATATGGACCACACTACGTCAAGAGTGGGGAAAGACAATGCCAAAGTTCAAAAATACCTTCCAATAGAGAAAATATTTCATTGCGCTCCTTAAGTTTGTCCCCCATGTCAAAAATTGGTGGGAGAATTACTATGAGAAAAATTCCACAGAGGAGTTTGGAATGTTTGAGGTCGAACCTACTTGGAAATGTTTTATGGATGTCATCAAGGAAAAATATTACCCTGTTGGAAGCTATGACAACCATTACATGAGATAGACCACACTGCGTCAAGAGAGGGGAAATACTGAGATAGACCTTACGCACCAAGCTCGGTATCAAAGACTCTGAGTGACATATGGTTCTAAAATATCGTGGGGGTCTACATATGTACATCCAAACATAAATAGATTTTCTAGACATCTCATCACAAGGAGTCACTTATTGATATGCTATCAAAATCGAGAAAAACTTTAAGAAGAAAAACAAGCGATGGTTTGGGTATGCAAATACACAACAACCTAAGTATGGTAAAGGTGGCCCTAACTCACAAAACAACCAATCCAAGCCACAGGAAAAAACAAGTAATGGGAAGATGAAGAAGGACACTGGAAAGTGGTGCGACTTCCAGAAAATCCCTTGGCATAAAACTGATAAATGTTTCTCAAAACATTCATTGGTAGTCGAGCTCAAAATAAAAGAGATGATCCCAAACTCAGAATCTGATTCAAAAAACAATAAAAGGAAATATATCATTGATATAGAACCCAATACTACCATCACGACCCCAACAATCCAACCAGAAGAACCTGAGGAGGGGGGGCACATCTTCCACTCATATATGTGTGAGAAGGTGAGCCCAATACATTTCATTATCGATAGTGGAATCTGAAAGAACCTAACCTTAGAAGAGGTCATCAAGCAGTTATATTTGCTGACAACATCACACCCGCAACCATACAACATCAGGTGGCTTCACCAGGAACGATATATAATGTCATCCAACAATGTTGTTTGTCCTACGATATGAATTCTTTCAAGGATGAGGCACAATGTGATGTTTCCCAATTGGAAGTATGTGATGTTCTTTTATGATATCCATATTGTTGGAAATGTTTAACAGGTATCATATGCTTGTCATTGATGGAAAGTACAACAATGAAGATGGCATGGGTACAAGAAGAATGTACAAAGGGTTGTTAGCATATTTACAGGTAGTGTATACTTTTCATTGATGGTGAGTACAGTTGTGGTTGTGGTGATGGCTTGAGTACAACAGCAATGAGTAGCAGCACAACAATAATCGGGAGGAGAAGAGTCAGTGACTGTTGGATCCCATTCAAGTTTCCCGAAAGAACGAGGGTCGTCATATCTGAATGAAGACAAGACGACCGCACTGAAGAGGAGGACAGAGCTCAGTCGTTAGATCCAAGTGCAAGACCCGACCATCGTCAGATCAAGGATAACCTACGTGCTTTTTAAAGTACAAGGAGAAGTGGGAGTAATCGCGATGTGCAAAGTCGCGATCTAATCTGAGCCATCGAGATCTAGGTTTATCTGAACTGCTGATCAAACTCCACATCAGAGTTTCGTGAATCGTGACTTTGAAATGCCAAAATCACTTGACATCAAGAACTCCGAAATCGTGATTTAATCGCAGCCGTTAAAGTTAGATGTGATCTAGACCGTCGACCCAACTCACGTCAGTAGACAACGTCAGATAGGGACACATGGCACAGCCAGGTAATGACAGGTGTCAGGCTGATTCAACACTTCAGGCACTTGTAAGTCATGAATCAGAGTGACACGTGGCAGTATTCAACACGTGTCAATCCACGTGTGACGTCAGCAGAGTTTTGGGGATCGCAACATGGAGAGGCAAGTAAACAGTGCAACGGAAATGCCGAAATCGTGATATGCAATATCGCGATGTATTTGCAACCATCAGATGAAGCTCTGATCTGGACCGTTGATTCCAGTCAATGGAGAGGCATCGGGGATCGTATGTTGAAGTTGTCAAAGAACATTGACATCAAGAATCCTGATTTCGCGATATGCGAAATCGCGATTTAATCGCAGTCGCTGAATAGAGATCAGATCTGGACCATTTATTTAACTCCTTGTCGGAGTTTCGTGAATCGGGACTTGAAGTGACAAAAACACTTGACATAAAGATCCCCGATTTCACGATATGCGATATCGCGATGCAATCGCAGCCATTGAATTGAGAATGAATCTAGACCGTTGATTATGGCTCGTATCGGAGTTCGGGGATCACTGATCTGAAAATAGAAGGCTGACTTGTTATGCTATGCAAGCACCCTCTACCTCATAAAATAAATCTTAACAGGACCTTGCTTCATGTGTTTAAGTGTGCAAGAGGGTTTATGTGTTAAGTTCTTGGTTCTTGTTTGCAATATACATGTGTGAAGAAAGGTTCTTTTACATGCTTAAATATGTGTTATAAATCAATACACAGCCATATAACATGCAACAAATAACACAACAAACTCACAACAACAACAAGATGATAAAGGAGTTCACCCCTCTCTGGGCTACATCTCCTTGAGCCTCCTTCAATGGACTTGGCTCTTTGGGATTAGTTTGTCAAATGCTCATTACAAGCTGCTGCTCAACTCCAATGTCTTTACATACTGTACCATTGAGTTCAGAATACATAAAAACCCCAAAAATGACTGTAAAAACTCTGCAAATGGACAATGGCTTATCCAACAATGACCTCTTCTACAAGTGGCCTCCAAGCTTCCCTGAGCAAGAATGAGACAAAAATACCTGTAGAAGTCCTCCAATGGATCTGCAACCTATCCCAATGTGTTCAGAGCATATTAATCAGTCAGAAATGACTATTCAGTCTCGGCAAATGGATGTGTGCTCATCCAAGCAATGCCTCAAACAATGAGGGCTTTAATGGTCCCTGGTGACCCTGGAACTTCCACGAATCAAAATCACCTACAAATGACCTCTGATGGCTCTGAAACCTACTCCATTGGCTCCAGAAGGTCGAAGAGACCCAAAATCGACCAAAAAAACGTGAAGAAAGGTTTCCTGTAGCAAAAGTTATGCCAATAACTGACTCCCCCTTCTTTTCCCCAACAAGCTCCACTAAATTAGGCATAGTTGGAGTTAGTTTAGCTAAAAATAGCAAAACGCCAAATAAGGCGGACTCCCGCTCCAAAAACGCGCACCAACCGTTTGTTTGTGGTTTGGTCACATGTGATATATCACATGACCGGGGGTTTAAACACATAACACAAACTCCCGCGCTATCAAATGATATGTGGTCAATAATGAAACCGGTTACGTTTGAAATAACGGGTCGCGCCCTCCGCATTAACAACGATCATATGACAATGTAATAGAACCGGGGGTCGGGGCTAGCCCCGGCCCGACCCCCCCACCGGATTTACCACATTCCAATTCAAATAATATAATACCCATATTCAATTCAACAGCCAACACGTGGCCTAGTGGTTGGGCAGATGATATTAAAACTTTCAATATGGGAGGAGGTCCCATGTTCGAATCCATCCGGTGAAGAAATAACCTTTTGAATAGCAACCAAATAGCCAAATTCGGGGTGCCACGTGGCAACCCCTGAGTGGGCCACATGGCACCCTATTATTCGTCCACACATATGCCATGTGTCCAAATATGATTCGTCTAGCTGCCACCAATCATAAACCGCCACGTAATCTGCCACGCGGAAAGCTGACGTCACCCTGGTGCCAAGTGTCACCCATCCAATGGTGACACGTGTCACCTCAATATTGGTCAAACCATGTTTTAAAAATTCCATAAATGCATGACACGTGGCACGCCCTAGTGCTGCCACGTGTCCTGTACGGACGACCACGTAGGATGTACGGCCTACCACGTCAGCTGTACGGCCTGCCACGTCAGCTGTACGGCCTGCCGAGTCAGCATCAAAATTTTACCTGTTTGGCTCGGCGAACAGACCTCGATAACTTCTCCATACGGACTCCGTTTGTGAAAGTAAATATATCGCCGGAATCAGGAGAACGAGACAGACGCAATGGTACTGTTTTCATCGCATTCCGAGCACTTTGAAAATTGAGCATTTTTTAGACCCCTGGTCCAGATTCTGATCACGCCTTCCCACTGAAAGGCTTTTGGACCCACAAAAGCTTGTAATTATCGATCTGAACCTCAGTACTCTTCTTCTTTGCAAGTTATATCCATTGATTCTACTTAAAAAGATTTTTCGACAATCACCTGGGTACCTTGACATGCCTTGCACTGCAACTGGCTATGTCACTCATCACTGCTCTCTGGCTGCTGCTGACCCACTGTTCTCTCTGCTCTCAGAAGACTACCAGCCTTCCCACTGAGAATCAAGTCCCTCATGTGAACTTCTTTGGCATCAACAATCTGCTCTCCAATGGCTGCAAATTTTACCTGCGACATCTTGTCACAAGCCAAGAAAAACATCAATCCTGAAAATAAATTATACAAGACTGAGAAATAAGGACAGCAGAATATTTTTTTTTTTTCTCTTCAAGCAGCTGTCGCATCTTGTGCTTCATCAAAGCACATGTTGTTTTCCTCCATCTCAATGTGATCAAAATTGACTTACAAGTCATCCAACACAATCGACTAAAACAAGTCAAAACATGAACGACATACCATAGACGTCAAGCAATATCGCCACAAGTTGAAACTCATGTGGAATGTTTCAACCCTCCAAAATGACAAGTCGAAAATGGATAAACGATCATTCTAAAATCATGACTCATCCATGATGACAATCATCAATATGAACTTTGAAAATCAAATGCATGTGCAAAGTTCTTCAACTCTCTCTCATGTACAAACATACGTGCATAAACCCAAACATGTGGGTACTAAAGAGCTGAAAAAGAAAAATGTATGTGGCTGTCACACAATGAACAGCATACCCCTCTTTTGTATGTTCTTGAATGAGGAGCATAACACAAGTATGCTTACCAAAATAAAAGCATTCACATGCAACTTGCCTCTACCAAATGATGACAAACTGCTGCCACTTCTCAACTTCAACAAAAGTGAAATGCTAAGGCTGAAATGTACATCTATACAGAAAAAATTCAAGCCTTACTTATGCAAGAAAGCAATCCATTTCTTACCAAACCAACTCAATGGCGAATCCTTCTGCTGAAAGTGGTCTTCTTGTGAATCATCTTGTCTCACCTCAATGATGGAATCTCCTCTTCCATTCTTGTCAATCTTTTCACCCAACTGCTGCTTGTGCCTTGGATGAGAGGTTGGATGTAATGTCCAACATTGGTCAATGATATGACCTCTCCTCTGACAATGGCTGCAAATCTTTTGCATTTTCTCTTTATGTTGCCTTTGCTTGGAAAGTTTCCTGAAAATGGACTTTCTCTTCCAACATTTTGAAACATGATGGTTATTGAAACCAGAAAATGTACATGGGCTTTTTCCATTGTTACTTGCAGATTTATTATGCCAAACATAATCAAAAGCAACTGAATTAAAGGCAGATTTATACCTTGAACATTCACCTTTTTCGCCGCTTTGAGGAGGTGAATCGGAAGTGTCACAAGCTCTCTTCTGAAGACTCTCAATTCTGCTCTTGTCCTCATGGCTGTCACAACCTTTTTGTTTACCACACTTGCATTCATCTTGATTACAAGTCTTGCATGTTGAAGAGTTTGAACTTACATCAAAAGTTCTTGAATTTTCACCTTGAAAACCTTCTTGAGGAGGTGAACTTGAAACA
The DNA here is from genome assembly GCA_009831015.1 of Picea engelmannii. Lineage (NCBI taxonomy): Eukaryota > Viridiplantae > Streptophyta > Pinopsida > Pinales > Pinaceae > Picea > Picea engelmannii. The sequence goes on along the minus strand of ML780268.1, from coordinate 1,392,147 downwards.
AAAATTGTTCTTGAAACCTTTTCATTAGTTTCCTCAACCTTGGAATTTGTTTCAACAATTCTTTCATAACCAAGTCCCAAATACTTAGGTCTCTCTTCAACCACAATAGGCTCAACAATGCCTTGTGCATGCTTGCCTAACCCTTTACCTTCATAGCCCATTTTTAACATTAATTTGGACCCTATTCCTTTTGTGTGATTCTCAAAAACACCAAAGCTTTCTTCTTGAGAGGAATTTGAAGACAAACTGACATTACATACCTCATGTGCATGCATGTACTTGGTAAGGGTTTCTTTGGCTTCATGGAGTTGATTCTCCATCTTCTGCAACTTTTAAAGAAGTTGTCCATTCTCCTCCTTCATGGCCATCATCTGCTCTTGAAGGACAATGCTCTCTTCCCTATCTTTCCACAACTCTTGTACCATATCCTTCATGGTTAGCAATGCATTAAACATTTCATTTTCAAAGAACTTAGATTTGGAAGATGTAGGAGAACTATCAATGCTTAAATAATCCTCCATACTTGCAAAATAGCAATCTTCAATCACAAATCTTGCACAAATACCAACAACTAAATCTCAAGCTATCATTGGCAAATACATGAGAAAAAATAAACTATGCTCTCATACCAACCTGATCTGAAAATAGAAGGCTGACTTGTTATGCTATGCAAGCACCCTCTACCTCATAAAATAAATCTTAACAGGACCTTGCTTCATGTGTTTAAGTGTGCAAGAGGGTTTATGTGTTAAGTTCTTGGTTCTTGTTTGCAATATACATGTGTGAAGAAAGGTTCTTTTACATGCTTAAATATGTGTTATAAATCAATACACAGCCATATAACATGCAGCAAATAACACAGCAAACTCACAACAACAACAAGATGATAAAGGAGTTCACCCCTCTCTGGGCTACATCTCCTTGAGCCTCCTTCAATGGACTTGGCTCTTTGGGATTAGTTTGTCAAATTCTCATTACAAGATGCTGCTCAACTCCAATGGCTTTACAGACTGTACCATTGAGTTCAGAATACATAAAAACCCCAAAAATGACTGTAAAAACTCTGCAAATGGACAATGGCTTATCCAACAATGACCTCTTCTACAAGTGGCCTCCAAGCTTCCCTGAGAAAGAATGAGACAAAAATACCTGTATAAGTCCTCCAATGGATCTGCAACCTATCCCAATGTGTTCAGAGCATATTAATCAGTCAGAAATGACTATTCAGTCTCGGCAAATGGATGTGTGCTCATCCAAGCAATGCCTCAAACAATGAGGGCTTTAATGGTCCTTGGTGACCCTGGAACTTCCACGAATCAAAATCACCTACAAATGACCTCTGATGGCTCTGAAACTTGCTCCATTGGCTCCAGAAGGTTGAAGAGACCCAAAATCGACCAAAAAAACGTGAAGAAAGGTTTCCTGTAGCAAAATTTATGCCAATAACTGACTCCCCCTTCTTTTCCCCAACAAGCTCCACTAAATTAGGCATAGCTGGAGTTAGTTTAGCTAAAAATAGAAAAACGCCAAATAAGGTGGACTCCCGCTCCAAAAACGCGCGCCAACCATTTGTTTGTGGTTTGGTCACATGTGATATATCACATGACCGGGGGTTTAAACACATAACACAAACTCCCGCGCTATCAAATGATATGTGATCAATAATGAAACCGGTTACGTTTGAAATAACGGGTCGCGCCCTCCGCATTAACAACGGTCATATGACTATGTAATAGAACCAGGGGTCGGGGCTAGCCCCGGCCTGACCCCCCACCGGATTTACCACATTCCAATTCAAATAATATAATACCCATATTCAATTCAACAGCCAACACGTGGCCTAGTGGTTGGGCGGATGATATTAAAACTTTCAATATGGGAGGAGGTCCCATGTTCGAATCCATCCGGTGATGAAATAACCTTTTGAATAGCAACCAAATAGCCAAATTCGGGGTGCCACGTGGCAACCCCTAAGTGGGCCACGTGGCACCCTATTATTCGTCCACACATATGCCACATGTCCAAATATGATTCGTCCAGCTGCCACCAATCATAAACCGCCACGTAATCTGCCACACGGAAAGCTGACGTCACCCTGGTGCCACGTGTCACGCATCCAATGGTGACACGTGTCACCTCAATATTGGTCAAACCGCATTTTAAAAATTCCATAAATGCATGACACATGGCACGTCCTGGCACCGCCACATGTCCTGTACGGATGGCCACGTCAGCTGTACGGCCTGCCACGTCAGTTGTACGGCCTGCCCAGTCAGCATCAAAATTTTACCTGTTTGGCTCGGCGAATAGACCTCGATAACTTCTCCATACGGACTCCGTTTGCAAAAGTAAATATACCGCCGGAATCAGGAGAACGAGACGAACACAATGGTACCGTTTTTGTCGCATTCCGAGCACTTTGAAAATTGAGCATTTTTTAGACCCCTGGTCCAGATTCTGATCAATCACGACTTGGAGAGGCAAAGAACACAATGCAACGGGAATTCCGATTTTGCGATGAGTGAATTCCTGACTTAATATGAACCGTCAGATCTAGATATAATCTGGATTGTTGATCTGGCTTCATTACAAAATTTCGGAGATCAGGTTTTGGTATTGACAAGAACTTTGAACATTAGGAATTACGATTTCACGATATGCGAAATTGCGAAAGCGCCTTTCGCATAAATCTATGGTCATAGCCCTTGGTCACGGGAAGACAAGGAGTCAGTCCAGATAAGCTCCATTTTGGAGTTTCGGGGATCGCGAATTCAAAAGGCAACAAACACAATGCAACAATAATGTCGATATCGTGATGTAATCTGAACCGTCAGATCAAGTGTTGATCGAAGGGCTACTTTTGCACGACACAGTGTAACTGCTAGAAACCATTGATGGATTCTACCAGAGAATGCGAAGAGACTTCTGTGTGATTTCTAGAAGACCTTGTTATCCACATTTTTGGTCATCAAAGGTGATGTCATGATAGTGGCATGATAATGAAAGATCAAACTCTTCATTAAGAACATTTTCCTGAAAAGGGTTACACTTGTCAGTTTCCAAAAATCATATTTTAAAGATAGTTCGCAGGCTGCATATATATTCTCCTGCGAGAATCCTTCGTTCCCGCAGTCTGCATTCAGCTTGACTGCGAACTTATCGCACTGTGCTAATGGTTAGGGTGCGAACATGTTTCTAAAGGAGGAAAATGGATAAGTTCTCGATCCTTCTAGAAGGAATCTTCTAGAAGGGTGAGTTGGTTTTCGAATGGTTGGCAAAGTACTGACTTTCCAGATATCTTGGGATCATTCCCTATCCAAGTAACTAATCAATCTTCTCCTATATATTGAGGGGATTGCTCATGGAAAAGGTTAGAAGCAGATTAGCAAGAGAATGATTGGAGAATTAGTGCAATATTGTATGAAGAACTGATGCTACAGCAGCAAGGTCATCATATGTGGTTGAACTTCTTCATGCATGAGCAAGTGTGTGTGTCAGAGCTAAGAGCCATCGAAAGGAGACCTTCGACATCAAGGCTCAGGTTGTAAGTTTCCCTTTCAATTAATGTAATACATTAATATGTCCCTTTCCCATAATGATGATGTCATCTTATTACATGATTCCTTGATCACATGTATAGACTAGGTATTGAATATATTAATCTGCTTGTACTTCGATTGGTTTGTACTGTTGTGATTGGATGGCGCAAGAGCATCGAAGCAGAGCGAGGAAAAACAAAGATTAAAGGAGAGTGTTCATAAGGTATGTCCACCATCCATTTCTCTTAGTTCATTCAATAGTCTAGATCTAGGGAAAGAGTAGTATTCTGTCTTGTTTTGTTCTAGATCCAGGTGGATCTAGGGAGATTGGTCTGTGTCCGCAC
>ML780268.1:1362242-1387040 GCA_009831015.1 Picea engelmannii | reverse complement strand
ATGATTCTCAACGTCATAGTGTCATTGTTACTCTAGGGGATCATATCTACAAGGTACCATAGGTAGTTTTGACTAGTGTCATGGAAAAAAAATGTTGAAAAGTAATCTTTCATACCAAAATTTTTAGCCTCTTCACAATAAAACCAGAAGGTTAAGAAGAAAAATTAGGTTGAGAAGATTATAGAAGATCCCAAAGACATTCTTGTTTCACCTACATGGGTGCCTCCACACTTCAGGTGTTCTTGGGGTTCCAACCATTAGGCCCCATTGAGATAGCTCCTCATGTTTCATCTTCACCAACAAATTCCTTCCAGACTCAAACCAAGGTAGATCATGTAGCTATATTGGTTGGATAGATCGAACCCCTCCAACAATAGGTTCATGACATCCTTCGACAAGCTAAGCAGGACAACTTCTTCAAAAAGGACAATGACTCACCCAAGTTCAAATTCATTAAAATATTCCTCATATTTTAGGGGAACTTGATACAATGGGGACCATTGCTTCATAAGGGGGGAGGAAATATCCAAGTGGATATCAATGACCACCCACTTGTTCCATTGGCTCAAAACACAATTTTCCACCTTGGCAGTCTTTCTACGATTTTTCGGGTCCTAAACTTCTGGGGTCATTTTGAGGCCTTAAACAACATTTTTTTTTATGTTTCAGAGCCTAATTGAGAATGATAGGCTCTGGCTTGGGCCTAGTCAAAATTTGTACTCCTTCGCTATACCTTTTCGACGAGGTATCGAGTACCCTAAATGAAGATCATATGCAAAAGTTGCACCCTTGGGAAGTTGATGTATCAACTTCCCTCAATGAGCCCACAAATCTTTTGGAATTTCATCTCCTAGGTTAGAGTTTTGGATGTATAGGGATTTATCATTAATTCTTTACATTAAAAAGGCCTTTTGAGCCTCATTGTAATGATGTATTCTTGCAAATGAATGTAGTCATCACATCTCTTCTCAGAGATAAGCTTTCACCATTCTGGAGAGTTCATTTCACTCTACATTTTTACAATTTGTACAACTTTCATTCATTAATAGAAATTGAGTATTATTATATCTATGTGTGTTTATTTGTAATATCTCCACCTTCACTTCATTCTTAGCATAATTTAAATCATCACAACCCTTCATTACTACACTTATACACCTCTGCATTTCCAATAGTTTTGTATCTATAATTGTGACAAGTGACATAATTTGCAAAATATGTCACTGATTTATGGTAAATTGATTTGCTTCGATTTGGGAGGAAAGGCCAGACATCTAGAAGTAGTGAAAAACTAATGCACCACTCATTTGTAGACTAGTCAATGGTTTTTTATTATGGATATTGTTATTCAAATGGTAGTTGGTATATGTGTAAAAGACATTTTAGCGGATTGGCATCATGCTCTTGGCTTTGGGGCAATCCTAGCTCTGTGATCTATTTATCTTTGGAAAATTTTATAGTCAAAATAATTTTTACTTGGCCATTTCTTAGGTTGGATGAAAGGTTTTTCTATATGCATATCTCTGCCATCTACACAACTATGCCTTTCACATAGTAGAAAATTAGTCTTTTTTCAACACATGTACAGAAAATTCATAGAATATGGTGTTCTGCATTCACTTGGCAGGAGTTCTAAATCAATACCCTTTGCTTGCAAATTTAACAAAATCAATTTCTGAAAAATGAAGATATCATCCAAATTACATCCGCTATCACAATTCGTCGTGCGGAGTTGTAGAATTTCACGACAATAACTGACATGAATTCTCTACATGAGCATTGGAAATACACAATACTAGTTGTTCTAGCGATGTTCCTCTAGCATTTTCAAGGTTTACAAGACATAGCTACACCAAGTGCATCCATATGTTCATAGCTATACTTAGTCTATGAAATATGGTCTATTTTTAACCCTTGTGCAGAGAACCCACACGATTGATCCTCTAACATTGATACACTTCTGCACCTCCACATTTCCATTAGTTTTCAACATAGCAGAAAATTCGCGCCTCTCTCACATAGTAGAAAATTTGTCTGTTTTCAACATGTGCCAAGAATTCATAGAATATGGCTTTCTCCATTCACTTGGAAGTAGTTATAAATCGCTTCCCTTTGCTTGCAAATCTGACAAAATCAACGTCTAAAAAATGATTGAGATATTGTCCAATTTACATCCCCTAACACAATTCGCCATGTGAAGGTGAAAGACTGCATGATGATAATTGACATGAATTATTCTTTGAAGCATTGCAAATACACAGTGGTGGTTATGCCAAGGATATTCCTCTACGAGTTCCAAGGTGTGTAAGACATTGTTGCAGCGAGTGTCACCATATGTTCATAGAAAAGTCCTTCCAAAAAACTGGAAAATTCCCATCTTTCTGAACTATGCCTACTTATACTATAATCAACCCCAACCCCCCCTGCCTCCCCACAAAAAAAAAATAGATGGAACATTGTGCAAGGAACCAACTAAACAATCATGTTGACAGGCGTAAATGACACACTGTTAACTAGAAGGATAGATCTGGACCAGGGTTGTCTAATTAACCCAAGCCATTTGGTATGATCTATCTTGATGGGTTTAATGGCTCTGTTAGCCAACTAGGATCCTAAAACAAAAAAAAAGAAATAAACTACTGTAAAGCTATAACTATAATATTATGTATATGAATCTAATTATTTATAGGTGTTTAAAACATAAATATGAATATGTGATTATGAACAGAGTATTTACAAATTGCAAGTTTTGGTGGATGTCTTGCGAAATCAAAGATTTTGTAATTGTTTATGAAGCAGATAAAGAAATCACATATTTTTGTATTTTTTGTTTTATAATTTAAAATCTAAGAACTCAAAAAGATACTAATAAAACATAATCTGAAACAAGAACAGAATAATAGTCACAACCAATTTAAACTGTCTTATTTCACTAATGAATAAACTAATAACAAAAATTGAATGTGAATAAAACTAACCTAAGATTAGTCTCATACTATGTTTATGTCCCTATGCAATCTAGACTTCAAGCTATATTTCCTATGAGAAAAATCTATAACAGGCTTGTGCTAACATCTCCAGAATAAACTCAAGGTGGTTTTGGGAGCAAAGATTTAAGAACAGAGTAATAAACATATAGATCCAATGACCTTGTAATGATGAGTGTTTACAGTAAAAGAAATTTTAATGTGAAGCATTCATTTGATACATCAACTTAAAATCAATCATAAATCATGATATTAAAGTGAAATAACGATCACAGATATAATATAAGAAACAACAAGTTATAGACAAAATTTAAAGCATTGAATAAAATGAAACATTATATGCTAATAAGGCTAAAGATGTATAACATATTGATATTCCATAAAGTAAGAGACAAAACATAAATGGAATAGTGTCACGTTGGTCTAAAGCTGAAATGTGAACAACTTGTTCATATAGTCTTGGAAATTGCATATCCATAATCTGTTCCAAAGAAATATGCCTTCACTAGCAAATGTGAACAGTGTTTAAAGTAATCCTGGATCCAAATAATCATATCTCATAGGATAGAATTGAATCTTCCAAAATAAATTAATATTACAAAAATAGTGGATTGGAAACCACTCATAACAGAGTTGGTTTATTCAAAAATAAATCATTTTTTTTATAAAACATAAAGAAGGAGAAACTACTAATCATTTAGGCATATAATTGAAAATATTTCTTCCAAGTAATCAACAACAGGATCTCCCATTTCCCAAGAATAGCAAAACCAATTTTATATATTAGAAAAACAATTGCTAATCACTAATTATTATTATTAAAAGGACTGGCTACAAAATCTTAGATTCTATAGCCTCTCTTAATTTTAATAAATGAAATCAAAACTCAAATCTACTTATTTAGACTTAGATTACAGAAAACAATGAAATGAAAATAAAATGTTTTACCATTAAAAATCAACCAGAGAGGGATCAATCAGTTCAAAGTTTATAATTTCTTTGACATTGGTCTTATTCTTAATGACTATGTTTCCAGATCTCTTGATTCATTTCTTCTCCCTTTCTACATGTGCCTTGAGATCAAGGTTTTATTTCTTCAACAGATCATTCTGAGGGGTTTTCCAAGATAGCTCACACTATCACTTATGTACAAAGAAAGCGGAAACAGTTTCACTAGACAGAGGGATGTGAGGAAAGTTTGCAGCGATTGAAGCAACTGTTAACCAGTGCTCCAATCCTGAGGATTGCAGATCCAAATGCGGATTTCATAGTATGCACTGATACATGCAAAGAAGGACTGGGAGGGGTCCTCAGTGAGAATGGATTCCTAATCTGTTATGAGTCAAGGAAATTAAAAGATCACGAGAAGAACTATGCAACCCATGACTTAGAGTTGGGAGCCATAGTTCATGCTCTAAATAAATGGAGGAATTACCTCATGGGAAGGAGGTTTGAACTCATAATAGACCATAACGGTCTAAAATATTTGTTTGATTAGCTAACCTTAAACGCTAGACAAAGTAGGTGGCTGGAATTTCTGTGTAAGTATGACTTTGAGATGAAGCATATCAAAGGAAAGGAGAATAAAGTGACTGATGCACTCAATAGGAGGGTGCATGAATTACATACTACAACAATTATCATGTATCAAACTAATATTAAAAGCAGAATTCTGGAGGCTACAAATGTAGATCTGTAGTACAGAGAATTGGTAGCCAAGCTATAGTATTGTAAGATGCCATAGAAGATGGAAATTTATAAATTGGAAACAGATGGAATATTGTTGTACAAGAACAAAATTTTTGTACCCAATGTCCAGTTCTTGAAACAGATGATTTTGCGGGAGATGCATAATGTGCCTTATGTAGGACACCCTCGATATCAGAAAATAGTAGAAATAGTTAAGATCCATTACTTTTGGCCTGGTATGAAGAGAGAGATCACTGAATACATCACCAGATGTATGGAGTGCCAGAAAGTTAAAGCTTAGCATAGGCACCTAGCAGGGTTGTTGCAACCTTTACCCATTCCTGAGTGGAAGTGGGAAGTAGTAATGATGGATTTTATTACGAGATTGCCCAGAACAGCCAGGCTGCATGATTCAATCATGGTGGTGGTGGACAAGCTTACAAAAGCTTCCCATTTTATTCCACTGAAAACTACTCACAAGGTAGCAGATGTTGTTGATATTTTCATAAAGGAAGTGGCGTGATTGCATGGAATTCCTAAAACGATTGTGTCCAACAGAGACCCAAAATTCACCTCAAATTTCTAGAAAGGATTGTTCAAAGGATTCAGAACAAATCTGAACTTTAGTACAACTTATCATCCTGAGTCTGATGGACAGACAGAGAGGGTGAACAAAGTAATAGAAGACATACCAAGAATGTATGTGATGGACAAACCATCAAGATGGGAAGACTACCTACACTTGGTAGAATTCGCCTACAACAATGGGTATCATGCATCGTTGAAGATGATCCCATTTGAAGCACTTTATGAAAGAAAGTGCAATACTCCAATGAGTTGGGATAATCCAACTGATAGAGCAGTAGTTGGGCCAAAGTTACTCAGGGAGATGGAGGACCAAATGATAAAAATTAAGAAGAATTTGAAAGCTGCCCAGGACAAGCAGAAAAGTTATGCTGATAAAAACAGAACCCATAGAGAGTTCAAAGTGGATGATCATGTTTTCCTGAAAGTGAAAGCTAATAGGAGTTCCCTGAAGCTGGGAAGTTGCACCAAGTTGGAAGCCAAATTTTGTGGGCCATTTGAAATCCTAGAAAGGATTGGGCCAGTTGCATATTTGCTTGCGTTACCTACATCCATGACTGTACATAATATGTTTCATGTTTCATTGTTTAAGAAATATACACTTGATGATAATCATGTTATCAATTGGAATGTGATTTAGGTGGAACAAGAAGGTGTCCTGCAAGTGCATCCTGTGCGCATATTGGACAGGAAAAACAAATATCTCTAGAATCGAGCCATAGGGATTGTAAAGGTCCAGTGGACCTGGTATGGTCCTGAGGACGTGACATGGGAGCATGAATATGTTATGCGGGTAGAGTACCCACATTTTTTTGAAGATTTTGAAAAGCTTGCAGATGCAGTGTAAAGTTGCACTGAGGATAGTGCAAAAATAAGGGGAGGGGATTGTAATGTCCCCAAGGCCGAGACCTGTTGTAAATCATGTCTATGAAGTATAAAGGTTTCATTATGAATTTTAATTATGTTTTATAGGCTAGTGAGCCAAGTTTATATAAGTTGGTGGGATTATGTGATTATTAGGCCATAGAGACTAAGTGTTGAAGGCCAAGAGCCTGATTTTTGTACATGTAATAGTGCACATTATTAATGTAAAAACATCTTTGCATGTGGACCGACCACGATGAATGAATGATGGGGGACTAAGATTCCACAAAGACTGGGTAGGGAGAGGGGGCTGAGAGGTTGGAAGAGGGGCTAAGCTGGGGGGCCTTAAACCCTTGAGAATAATATTAAATTATTATTATAAAGTGATGTGTGAAATGTGTTTCCCTGATCCCAAATCCATGGAAGGGGAAAAGTGTGTCTAAAAGCGCACACCAACTGATGAAGCGCATGCAGCCTCATGGGCGACATGTGTCGGCCCAGGCGCATGTAGTTAAAAACTAAGAAGATATCAGTGTTGGGGGTTCATCCAACATTCCTCCATCCATCACCTGAGTCAGGAGTCCGTTCTCGATCCTCCATCGAAAACTAGCAGGTGTCCCAGAGAGACATATGTCTGGTGTTCGTACTTAGATCCATCACCTGAACCATCTAAGCCTCTTCGTGGAATCTTTGTGTACCCTTACACATTTTTGAAACCAGAACCAAGAAGCCATCCTGTGTTGTCGGTTGAGAAAACCAAAGTGTCCCTTAATTGCTGAGCCTTTTTATGCTGTTACGCCTATCTGTCATCATCTTTGGGTGTTCGTGTCTATGTTCCAGTTGATTGTTGTGGCCTTGTAGTGCTTGAATACGGGTGTCTTGTTGGCCAGTGTATACAACACTCTCTCCAGGTGAGAGAGGTGGTTTAGGTTGAAGGGATAGGTTACCTGTCCTGTGAGTGACCTCTCAAGGTGAGAGAGTGCGCAGAGGAAGGAGAGAGCTCCTAGAAGGAACCCTGTAGCTGCCACAGAGCTCAGACATTTCCAGTCCAGTCTGTTGCTGAAGCCCAAGGCAAGGGAGGTTAGCAACCAAAGGACTATCTAGGTGACAGTGAAGGTGTATACTCCTACGGTGGGGCAGGCATGTGGGGAAGTAGAGTCTGTGGGCAGTGGGCATAACTGGTTCCTGGGAGAGAGTCCTCCTTTTACGTGTATTCTTCCTGTAAATCTTGCCTAGCCTAGGAATCCCTACCCGGTGGAGCTTAGTCCTAGCTTGGGGGTGACCTACTGCTGAGAGTGATGAGTAGTGTGGTCTAAGGCTGGGAGGTTTGTGGGAGGTCTACACATAGTTGGTGAATTACATCTAGTCTAAAAGATAAGTATATACATAAGTATAATTTCAATTTAATATGCATGTATGTGATTCTAGCAATGTTTACATGTAATTCCATTGTATTCGTGAATTATTATTAATGCCATGGATTATGGATGCCAACAGTATTAATGTGCTTACGATGTGTTTAACTGTTATTAAGCAATTTTATTTCATAAGAATCCATAATATGTTATAGTAGTGTTTTTCCACATAGTAATGTTGGCCCGACCATGGTGTTGATGGCCGAGGATGTTAGACCTATGGACCTGTTCCTCCACACCTCCACCTCTGAAAGAAGAAGACCTAGACCGCCCATGACCATTAAACTAAGAAACCCTACCATTCAACACTCGGGTATGAGACAAAATCTCTCTATTATCCTCAAGAAGTGTACCTTGTGCATGGTACCTATATCTTCCCATGTCATTCACGTCAACTTCATTACTACTATCACCACGCGTCCTAACAAGCCCATCATGTTTGTCCTCCTGAGTGGGCTCAAGCCTAGGCCTATTGGCCACATGTGCCTCCCCTAAACTAGATCTATGGCAGTTGTAAAGAAGTCTATAGGCCATCCCAGATCCAATAGTGGAGACATGTCATCGTGAGGAAATGGAACTAGTCACCACCTAAGCAATCCCCATGTAGGACAAACAAACTAGATCTGCAGAAGGTTAATGCCAACGACCCCTACTTTGAAAAACCCAAAATGATATTATTACATTGATTAAACAGATGAGTCAATAGAGTTAAGTTCTCATGTGTGAAGAAACAATATCTACTTTTGAATTTGTCTATATTGTTCTATTATGATATTTATTGTTTTATTATACATAAGCATAACATAATCATTACAAATTACAATAGTTTATTTTCAAAATAAACTTCCATACATAATCATTACATTACAATCGTTTCTAATGAGCAAGTTCATGAAACCCTTGATACTTTTGTTGGCCACTATTATGAAATCATGTAAATCATTTACTTGCGAAATTGCAATTTTACATTCATTAAATTGCATTTTTGAATGCATAAATTGACTTAGCACTCTCAAAAACTCTAAAGCACCCAAAATATGTAATCTCAACCACTAAAATATGCACTTCCATCTACCCTTCTAAATTTTTTACCAGATTTTGAACAAAATCCAGTTAAAAAAAATAAAATAAAACAACAAAAAAAAACATAAAACATTTAAACTACATAGTTTTTTTTTTTTTTTTACGTTATGAGAATAACAAGAAGTACACCTTCACAAACAATTTGCCATAATAGTAACTTTTTGACATAATTGTGCCATGTCTAGTTCTATCGAACTTTATGGAGGATTTAGGGGAGGTGGGAGAAGAGAAGATTAAGAGGCATGATGATATGGCAATTAACATCACAACAAATATAACTCTATGTGCAAGCCACCTCCAGTTGTAAATCAACGAATTGCGGAGTTGTCCTCTACCTCTTATACGATTGAACTATTCAAAAATTATGATGATGAGGTGAATGATGATTATTGTCGAGACTAGCAATGAGAGGATTACTGTACTCGACAAAATCTCCCACCCAGCTGTCCCATTCAAAGAAAAGACGACAGAGAGAATCGCTCCATGACCGCCAATGTAAAAATATAATAAGCTTTCTATGCCATGGTGTCAATCTAACTGTCCATTCTAGTTGGCTACAATGTTTCTGTGGAAAAACTCGTAGTCATTATTATTGATTTCAACATCCACAATAATAATATAATCTCTAGTGAAGTAGACACCTCCATTGTTGTTCACTTGATATGCCATGGTGAACCTAATTTGGCAAAGCATACAATTAGTACAATAAATTTAATGGTCGTATCAACATTCATGCCAATGAGTATAGACCTTTTGTACTCACGTTTTCACCTTACCTTGCTGGCTCAAAACATTAATGAAGGTATTCATTATCTGCATAGGGTTTTGTACTTTGTATTTTTTGGCACTCATCGCGAGAGATGGTAAGGAATACAATGAATCCTCTGGTTTTCTCTCTCACTATCCGAGTTATGATAACCCACAGGCTCTACTATTTCCATGTTTCCACTCTCCGTTCAGACTTGTTTATGTTTCTTGCATGATTGGAACCTAAAACTGTTCCGAGTAATCTTTGTTGCATCCTTGTTACAATGGTCATGCCACCCATCATTTGCATAGAGCCGAACAGATGCGAAGCCTTATTATCCCATGATGATGCTATCGATGACCTAAAGAGTCATGGCTGGGATGTATTCCTCAAAAAATTTGAGGGTTATGATCTTCAGGTGGAAAATGCCTTTGCACAAACCTTTTATGGTTCTAGTGCTAAGATTGGAGGCATGCAGTTAGAATTGACCAAGGAATTCGTGAGCAAAGAAACAAGACTTCCATCAAAGGGAGAGAGGTGGTTTAAAAACACCTGAATAGAAGAAGTTCTGTGGAGTTTGTTTATGGCATCTCATAAAACCACTTGCTGCATCAAAGGTATTCTTATCACTCTGTTAAAACCTAGATGACATAGTTTGTTGTTAATTCTGAAACAATTTGTTACATGCGAAGGTCGATACGGATTGGTTTTTCTCTACCATATCCGTTTTCTCATGAATTTCATAGGTTTCAATTTAGATATGCCCATTTACTTATTGATGAGTCTTTATAAGATGTCCAAACGATACAAGCGACAAGGTGTCGATTCGAGCCTCTTTCACCATGGATTCGTGAAAATATTGTTAATGTATCATCTATCGACCATAGGTGACAGTTAGGAGACCTTTTTGATGAGGAATGGCTTTGCCCAGATTGATTCTACAACAAACCCTAACTCAGAAAAGAAAGTGGTTGAAAACCAGTTAGTTAATTTAATTAATGGACGAAATTTTACTAATAAAACCCCTCTAGATAAAGGATCACTGCATAGGTTTTCGCTTGCAAGATCTCCAGAACAAGCGACTAATGAATTGAAAGGAATTGACCCTTGTGTGCTTGTGAACGATGATAGTTTGAACGTTAATGATAAGTCTGATGTCAAGAAACTCTGTAAAGGAACAAAACAACACTGCACATATTTGGGTTTCAAGAATAAGAAGGTCAGTCGCCTAATCTATAGAAAATTAAGGAACCAAAAGGATACTCATCTGAGCTCAATCGATCTGATCGAGATTGATGAGGTTTCAGATTGTGAGATAGAGGATTTACTAGCATGGGAATATCCCGAAATGCAGTGTTCCAAGAAAGAGGTCATCACCCATGTCGAACCATATGATTTCGTGACCAATTTGCCCCCATGTCTTAAGGGTAAAAAGGGGTTTTTGGGTATCGACCATGATTTAGAAAAAACAACAGGCAAGGTTGAAGCACCCTTGGTCGACTATGTCTTGCGTCGATTTTCCATCTCCCCGGTACCCTGTGATAGTTGCCTCTGTTGGGTAGAGCGTTACTATACTGATGTCCCTCTCTTATAGGGCCAAATTAAAACTTTGTCTAATAATCAACCAATCCCATGAAGGATCTAACTTCCGTTACATTCCTTGGCACTGACCATTCTCTAATGGATTCAATCTTCTCAAGGTCTACTCCTATCCCATCCTTCGAGATAATATGTCCCAAGTAATGGTTATGTTCCTGATAAAATGAGCACTTTCTTAGCTTGGCATACAGTTGGTGCTCTCTTAGCACCTGCAACATAATCCTCAGTTGTTGTTCGTGTTCTTCTTCAGTCCTAGAATACACCAAAATGTCATCTAGGAAGATGATGACAAACTTGTCTAGATAATCTCTGAATACTGCATTCATCAAGCTCATAAAAATAGCGGGTGCATTTGACAGTCCAAATGACACCACTATGAAATCGTAATGACCATACCTTGTTCTAAAGGCGATCTTGTTGATGTTTTCATCTTTTATTCTGACTTGGTGATATCCTGATCTTAGATCCATTGTCGAAAATATCTTTGCATCCTTCAACTGATTGAAGAGATCATCAATCCTCGACAGAGGATACTTGTTCTTCACCGTTACTTTGTTCAATTGCCTGAAATCGATGCACAATCTCAGTGTTCTTCCCTTCTTCTTTATGAACAGAACCGGGGCACCCCAAGGCAACACGCTTGGGAATATATACCCCTTCTTCGGAAGTTCTTCAAGTTGTAGCTGCAATGCATTCAGTTCTAGTGCACTCATCCTATATGGAGCCTTTGACACTGGAGATGCTCCAAGAATCAAGTTTATAGAGAAATCGATATCACTTTTCGGAGGTAGTCCAGGTACTTCCTAGAATACATATTCAAACTCTTTAAGTACCTCATGATCCTCAATACTTGACACCTTATCCTTAGGAATTTCCCCCACATGGGTTGCAAATAATTGACATCCTTTTCTATAGCACTTCTTCAGCTGCATTGCTGAGATTTCTCTAATAGTAATAGCTCTAGAAATTCCTTAGACAGCTCTGTGATTCCCTTCTTCATCTAATCAAGTGAATGTATTGTTCCAACAGTCCAAAATGGCATGGTGCTAGTCCATCCAGTCCATCCCAATTAGACAATCATAAGAGCCTAATGACAGAATGTTCAAATTGGCCTTCGTGCTCAGTCCATTCATGTCTACAGGACAGGACTTGCCTAACTCTATGAATTTCCTCTTGGTTCCTATAGCTAGCTACACTAACCAAGACTTTTCATGTTTTCTTCTTATCAAATGCAAATTTTCTACCACTCTAGGGTCTATATAACTATGGCTATCCCCTTAATCAACTAAAATAGTAAATGGCTGGTTTTTTTTTTTTTTTATCATGTGCGACTGATACTCAGCTTGCTTATTGTCCAGGGTTGCATAGATAATTGGAATTTTGTTGCCCACGTCCTCCACTGTTTCAACTTGCTAAACATTGTGGAGAACTCTTACTTTATCATTTATGTGGGGGCAATCTCTGTACCTATGGTTTTCTTTACAACCCCAACATTCCATAGGTGGTAGCCTTGACATTTGCCCGCTCACTTCAACCTTCATGGGCTCTGTAAGAGACAATTGTACTTGAGGACTATTTCTGAAAAAGGGTGGTTTATTTCCCTTCTGCCTCTATTCTTTCTTGAACTTTTTCTGGTCATCCCAAGCGTTCTGAAAGGTAGGCTTTTCTCTTTGTTGTTCAAATAAGCACTTCGCTCTTCTTATCATTTCTTCCATAGTCTTTGGGTCATCATACTGAATCTTATCCCCAATAGGAGGCGGTAATCCAGTCATGTACCTTTGAATATTGATAGACTCATCTTTGATGAATGGAACATACTTCAGTAATTCCAAAAACTTTCATTCATACTCATCAATGGTCTTATTGTCCAGCTTGAGTTCAAAGAACTCTTTCATCTTTCTGTCATAATATCTTTTAGTTAAGTATTTCCCTGATGTGTTGCACCTGCGCAAGTTGATCCCACCACATGGATGTCTTTCCCTTCAGTTGGTACATGGAAATCTCGCCCTCTGCATGAGAGGAATAATTCTACAGTTGAAAGTATTTCCTCATACCCAACAACCAAGTTTCGACATCTTCCTCCTTCTTATGTTCCCCATCGAACATTGGAGGCTTGATCTTGTTCATTTCCCCTTTCAATTCATCCATCCTAGATCTCTTGTGCTTTCTGGTAGCAGATGGGCTTGAACTACTGTGTGCTTCCCTACTGGAATTCTTTGGGGAGTGATGACGATGTCTGCTGACACTCCTTGATCTTCTTTTCCTCTTAGGGGTCCTATGAGTCTCTGTATTGCTTGAGTCACTCTCCTTTTCCAATTTCTTTTCTATTCTTTCTAGACTCTTCAACATCCTTAAGTTGAATTCACCCTGCTTATCCCTAACTTTCATGAGCTTTCGGCTATCATCTCGGTGAGCCTGGGCATCTTTCTGCAATCTTTCAATGATTTTCATCATATTTCCTTCCTTATCCATCTCTTTTCCTTGCCCATTAGAGTTTGATCCTTCGACTCCCAAGTTGGCATTCCTTCCTTGTCTTTCTTTCTCTGAATTGGAGGCAATCCACACCTCTTCCATTCTCTACTCTCAACGACAACCCTATTCGGTTTTGGCACTTGCTAAGCTTTGGAAAACACACGTCCAGACAACAGGGATTTGTCAGGTCATCATTCTTAGCAAATTCCACACATTCAAAACCATTCTGATTTAAGAAAACGCTTCGACTTCACAAATTTTCCGAGTTCTTCTCGGCTCTATAATTCTCGGGTGATAGCTCCATATTTCTCCCTATCCTCATAACCAAAGGTCGTGACCAAATTCTAGACTACTAGGTGTTACTCAGGCTTTCGACCTTCGAAGATTTTAAGGTACACACATCTATATCTCGGAGTTTTGATTTACCGAATTCGCGTAAATCGGGTGGATTGGCGGTCCACGTTTACCCAACATCCAATGGTTAAAAATCCGCTACGGTTCTTCCATATTCAAAGATTTTGGCACTTCGAAACTTCAGGTTTTGGGTTTTCGGTAACTGAGAGTTCATGATGCATTGACTCCAAATCTCTTGTCACTTCAATCCCTGAATTCTGATATGGAAATTCATGTATGAGATCAACGGTTGTGAGCCTCACCTGATTCGACGATCCATATCTCTCCTAATATTACACCTATCAAATCTCTTCTACCCTAACTTCCTCGCTAGTTGGATGGATCTGACAGCTCATGGGATTTCGACATTTCTTCCTGGAAGCACTCCACCGTCCAATTCTACCCTTGTTAATATCTTTCACGATTCGGGACTTGGAGTGACCAAGAATTTGGATTGCACTCCAAGTTCTTGATCCCTAAATTCAAGAAATGATCCAACAGTCCCGATTCCCCATGATTTGACGACTCAGATCTCATCGGCATTTTGCATATCAGGATTTTGTGTGTCATGAGGTTGAAGGATTTTCCACCTTCATCCTCCCTATTCCTGAAATGTCGATTTCTTCCCGAACAATTAACGGTCCAGATCCCTCTTAGATCGAAGGTTATGATCCAATCGTGAATTCTCATTTTATGAATTCTCACGAACTCACCCTTAGACCATTTCAAGTCACAAGTCAGCGAAAGGCTGATTTCTCTCCACGCGTCCTTCCGATGGATGGTCTTAACGAATTTGGGATTTCACATATCGTGATTCCCACAGTCCTGTGCAACTCCAAAGGTTTTTAAACCTTGTGCACGTTCTCTAGATTTGATGGTTGTGAAGGTTCTCCTTTCCTCCCGAACATATTCTATGGACCCAACACTTCTGGTGTGGAGTTCTCTCTCTCCCTATGGCCATATACCACACCGGTTGTAGTTTTATAATACTGCTACACCTCCTGAGCTTTGTAACATGGTCAATTTGTCCGTTGACACTCAAAAACATTCTGAGGTCTGAAATTAGTCCTCCAGACACAATTTCTTCTCAAAACCTCGGTCCAAATACCACTTATCCGGGCCATCCAGGCTCAGTGTTGAAACCAGGATCTGATACCATACTGTAACTTCCCCGACCATCAACACCATGGTTGGGCCAACATTACTATGCGAAAAAACACTACTATAACATATTATGAAATATTATGAAATACAATTGCTTAATAACAATTAAACACAACATAATCACATTAATACCATTGGCATCCATAATCCATGGCATTAACAATAATTCATAAATACAACGGAATTACATGTAAACATTGCTAGAATCATAGACATGCATATTAAATTGAAATTATACGCATGTATATGATTATCGTTTATACTAGATGTAATTCACCAACTACGTGTAGACCTCCCATGAACCTCCCATCCTTAGACTGCACTGCTCATCATTCTCAGCAGTAGGTCACCCCTGAGTTGGGACTAAGCTCCACTGGGTAGGGATTCCTAGGCTAGGCAAGGTTTATAGGAAGAATACACATAAAATAAGGAGGATTCTCTCCCAGGAACCACTTATTCCCACTTCCCACAGACTCTCCTTCCCCACATGCCTGTCCCACCCCAGGAGTATACACCTTCAGCTTCACCTAGACAGCCCTTCGACTGCTAACCTCTCTTGCCTTGGGCTTCAACAACAGACCAGACCAGAAATCTTTGAGCTCTGTGGCAGCTATAGGGTTCCTTCCAGGAGATCTCTCCTTCCTCTGCACACTCTCTCACCTGGAGAGGTTTCTCATAGGCCAGGACACCTGTCCCTTCAACCTCAACCACCTCTCTCACCTGGAGAGAGTTTTGTATACACTGGCCAACAAGCCACCCACAGTCAAGCACTACACGGCCATAACAATCAACTAGAACATAGACACGAAAAGCCAAAGATGATGACAAATAGGTGCAAGAGCATAACAAGGCTCAACAATTACTGGACACTTTGGTTTTCTCAACCGGCAACACAGGGTGGCTTCTTGGTTCTGGTTTTAGGAATGCATAAGGGTATAAAAAGATTCCACACAGAGGCTTAGACGGTTCAGGTGATGGATCTAAGTACAAACACCAGACAGAGGTCTCTCTTGGACACCTGCCAGTTTACGACGGAGGATCAAGAATGGACTCTCGACTCAGGTGATGGATGGAGGAATGTCAGATGAACCCCCAACATCGATCTCTTCTTAGTTTTTAACTGCATGCGCCTGGGCCGACACGCGTCGCCCATGAGGCTGCATGTGCTTCATCAGCTAGTGTGTGCTTTTAGGCACGCATTTTCCTTCCATGGATTTTGGATCAGGGAAACACATTTCACACATCACTTTAGAATAATAATTTAATATTATTCTCAAGGGTTTAAGCCCCCCGATCTTAGCCCCTCTTCCAACCTCTCAGCCCCCTCTCCCTACCCAGTCTTTGTGGAAGCTTAGTCCCACATCACTCATTCATCATGGACATTCCACATGTAGAGATGTTTTTACATTAATAATGTGCACCATTACATGTAGAAAAATCAGGCTCTTGGCCTTCAACACTTAGGCTCTCTGGCCTAATAATCACATAAGCCCACTAGCTTATATAAACTTGGCTCACCAGCCTATAAAACATAATTACAACTCATAATGAAAGCTTTATACTTTATAGACATGATTTACAACAGGGCTCGGCCTTGGGGACATTACAGTTATTTTCCAAGATATAGTCTACTCTCAAATCATTGGCTTGTCTTCCATTTCCTAGCGGAAGAAGACCTGCAAAAAATACTAGTTCATCCATGGATCTTGAGTCGAGGTGTCCTCATGATCAAATGTTGGTGACCAGGATTCAACCCTCTCATGGACACCTTCTCAGGTAGATTCTTATGGATTATCCTTCTTGATTTCTCATTAGAACTCTGGTCGGTGCGTATTTTCATAGACATTGCAAATTCGGTTGGAAGATTTGTGTATTTTGAGGAGAAGTCCTTAAGGTGGAATAATAAGAGGCTAGCCTAGGTACTGGTAGAAATGGATTTGGAGTTGGGTTTTCCTAATGAGATCGAAATATCTTTGGGATACTCCTCCTTTATGGGTTCTCTGGACTATCGATTAGAACCATTCATTGTCACTCTTGCTGGCAGACGGGTCACCTAAAAGATAAGAGCCCCACTGTGAAGAAGCCTCTTGATGTTTCGACCTACATGGAGGACTCTCCTAGGGTTTTAGGCTATCATTCCATCCTGGATCCTGATTTTGTTACTTTCTAGCATGACTCTTTTCTAGGTAAGATGTCTACATTTTATCCTTCCTTTTTTAACACTCTATCTACAAATGAGAGGAGATCCCTCATTTCTCATGAAGATTGGCTTGTAGATATTTTTGGGGGTTTTGGGACTTAGCACTAAATAAATTCAAGAAGGATCCCACAAGGAAGGGACTGCGTTTAAAAGGGTTGGAAGATCACATTCAAGCCAGAACAGATTTCATCAACCAAGTCTCTCCTATCGTTTGTTCAGTTGGGGTGGAAGTTCATGGTTCCACTGTTGAGAACACACTTCCTTCCCCCTAAACTCATTTGTTCATGGATAAGGGGCTTGATATTATTTTCCTCGAGGAAAAATCCACTCAACCACTATTGTCAGAAGTTGACCCATTACATAGGAATAATCCTTTCTCCCTTGAGATAACAAAGGATTTAACATGATCCATTGGACATGTCCCCACTTATAAAGAGGTCCTCTCAGTCACCCCTTTAATGGAATCTAACAAGTTAAAATCTCCTCTTGGCCTTGTTGATAGATCTAATGTCATAGTGAAAAAAAATCTAGAAAAAAGAGATGTCAAAATTGGGAAAGGGGCAATAGATGGAGGTCTCGCACCTTTTATCCCTCCACTATCTAGTCAAATATCCCATCATTTTCCTTCCTCTACCCATAGGGCCCTTAGAGAAATGAAACCCTCTTCTAGGGTTGTTCCATGATTATTTTTCTCTCAATTTATGTTGGATTAGGGGCCCTAACTGATCCAGGTGGATATCAATGTCCACCCACCTTTTCTGACTGGCTCAAAATAGTTTTCTGGCAATTTTGACAATTTACTATTTTTAGCAGGTTTTAACTTTCGAGGACATTTTGAGGGCCTAAATGAAGGTTTTTAGAGATATAGGTTCTCAATGATATTCAAAGGAATTATTGATCCCCCAAAATGAATCTCCTCGATGATACCTTTCCAACGAGCTATCATACGCCTAAAACAGAGATCGTATGCAAAAGTTACGGCCCCGGGAAGTTGATGTACTAACTTACCCAAACAAGGCCCACATGACTTTTGGAGCTTCATCTCCTAGGGTTAGGTTTCATTAATATAAATCATGTATTACTGTATCTCTGTGTTTATGGTTGCATCTATGATATATTTATGTTATATTATTGAATATCTGCGATATCTCTGTGCATTGCTTTATTATATCTCCGATCTCATTTTGTGTCGAAAATAATCTGGATCACTAACAAACTTTTACCCCTCAAACATTAGATCACATATGTTCAACCTGATATTATATTCCTTCAAGAAACCATGGCAGTTAGTGATAAGGAAATTAATTTCTCCTTAAATGTTGTCCTTTTTGGGAATGTGTAGCTATGGATCCAAATGGTCATTCTAGGGGACTACTCTCTAGATGGAACCCTAGAAGTGATTACCTGCATGCTTTTGCCACCAATGCAGGTATCCTTCTTTAGGGCCGGCTGAAATATGTCACTAAGAAGGTCATAATACTAAATTACTATGGCCCATATAAGGATATAGTGAACTTTTGGAAGCCCTTGTTGGACTGTGGCTTTCTTATGGAAGGGGGATTAATCATTGGTAGCGAATTGAAACTTACAATAACTTCAATGGATATATGGGGTGATCATGCTAGGTTGGATCATTTGTATACTTATTTTCCAAATATGTTCACATTTTTTGGTTTGGTCATTGTCCCTCCCTGCCCTAATATTCCTAGTTGGCAAAATGGTAGGTTGGGTACTACAGGTATTTCAAAATGACTAGATCATTTCCTCATAAATGAAGGGATGTTAGGGAGCTTGGGAAGATGTAGGTCATGGACTTTAAAATCAACAGTCTCATATCATAATCCTATTTGTCTTCAAATTGATGAGTCCTTTGATCAGACCTTCTCTCCCTTCGAATTTAATAAGGCCTACTTGACTGAACCATATTTCATCACTTTAGTCCGATCAAGCTGGAGTTCTATGGCTTAGTGGGAGAACACTTTAGCGATGAGGTTAATAGTCGAGAAGCTTAAAAAACTCAAAGAAGAAGTGATAAAATTGTTGACTGAGAAAAATAAGAAGATAAAATATGAAATATGTTAGATTGACATGAAATTGGGATAGATCTTTAGAAATTTTCCTTCTCAATTATTCTCTATAAAAGATAAATAACTTATTAATTCCTTAGAGAAGCGGAAAGTGGATATTTTAAGGTTGGATGAAGAAACATGGAGTCTTATAAGTCAGTAGATTTGGCTCCAAAGTGGGGATAAGAACACTAATTATTTTCATAAATTTGTTGAACATAAAAGGTTGACTAATACTATTTGGGTATTAACTGATTTAGAAGGCCACAACGGGTTGATCTTAGGTCTGTTTGTTTTAAGTTTTCCAGGATTATGTACAAAGAAGAAGATAAGGAGGATACACTTACTCAATTCAGAGTTATAAAGGATGTGCCTCGTATTTTCACAGATGAGGAAAGTAATGAAGTGGGGAAATAGGTTACTCTAGAGGAAGTAGAGGAAACTATTTCAAGAATGCCAAAGGACAAAAGTCCTGGTCCTAATGGGTGGACCCAAGAACTATTCAAACATTTATTTGATATTATGGGGAATGAACTCCTAGGGGTTATTGAAGAATCCAAAATATCTGGCAAAGTCATTGGATTATTGAATGCCACCTTTGTGGCCCTTATCCCAAAAGATTTGAATTCTACCTCTTTTAATGACTTCAGACCCATTGCACTTTGTAATTTTGTATATAAATTCATTTCGAAAATTATTGCCAATAGGTTAAAAGGCAAGTTGGCTTCTAGTATCTCATCAGATAATTTGGGTTTTTAAAAGACAGGTTGATTTTTGATGGTGTTGGGCTATCTTAGGAGTGTATGCACACAGTCAAAACTAGGAAAATGAAATCTCTCATTCTAAAGTTGGATCTTAGGAAAGCTTTCTAGTGATAAATATGTAGTATTTGTTAATGGAAATTTGACCGATTTCTTCAAAATTCATAGAGGACCGGGACAAGGCTTCCCCCTCTCACCTTTACTATTCTTGTTGGTGGTATAAAGTCTCAGTAGAATTTTGAAAAAAAGGCGTGTACAGGTGGGAAATTCAAGGGTATCCAGGTTGAAAAAGGTATCATCATCACTCATTTTTTTTTGGTTGATGTTTTAATTATTGTCTCTGGTTCTATTGAAGAGTGGCTTTCCCTATAAGATCTTCTAACAAGCTTCTGTCATACCTCGGGTATGGAAATCAACTGTTAAAAACCATGTTTCCTCTCTCATAATTTAAATGATGATCTGCTTAATAGTGTTGGAGTTACTTCACACACACATAGGATTTCTTTTTCCTAAGGTTTTTCCTATGTTTATTAGTTTTTATCCACTATCCTAAAGTTTAGGGAGAATATTCCTCTAGGAAAACATTCTCTTCGGTTTTCACTTCAGTTTGACTAGTTGAGTGGAATCTAGATGTTGCATTGGTTTTGTCACCATGCAACATTGGGATCATCACCAAATAATGCACATTTTCCTTCAGATCATCATTGGACTAGCGCATTACCCTTGATTCCATAATCTCCTCCTCACTTCACTATGTTTCAGTCAATTAACTGAAGACTGGTATACTAGTTAACTTAGCTAGGTGGCAGTTCACTCTCGTAACTGCACAAGAGACTAGACTAGGTGGAAGGTCAGTCCCGTAACTCTTGGTGTGTTTCCATATCACTCTAGAATACCACTATGGTACATTGGATTCACCTCCAGTGTGCATTGGTTGAGCTATACAAAGTATATCATGTGTAAATTATTTATTATTCATACGGTTAATGATAATTCTTTCCATTCTTTCTCTCTTGCTTCTTATTTCTCAATTTCTCTCTACAATTGTGTGTGGTATTTTATAGATAGATATATTCTATTCTGGTTCAACACATTTACATGGTATCAAATTCAACATACTCCTAAGCAAAGATACACCAAATTATTTTTGCAGGTACCAAAGATTGAAGACAACGAGAAAATGGAATTCCCAAAAGAATTCATTCTTACACCTTACAACTTATTTGAATGGAAGGAGAAGATGGTCATGCATATTCAAAGAATAGTATTGTATAGGTTAACAATGAAAACAGAGACAAAACTGACATCATCCATAGAAAAATCCAAGTATCTAAATCAAATGGATGAAGCATTCAGAACAATTTGTAGTCTCATTTTTCCTGATATCCTTGATCACATATCTTCCTGTAAAATCCCCAATGAAGCCTGGACCACCATCGAAGGGATATTTGGAAAAAAATATGATATGAGGGGACACATTCTCAAGGTTTAATTTCTCACATTGGATCCAAAAAGATTCGACAAACTCCAAGATTTATTTACAAAATACAAGGATTTACTATCACAACTCAAAGCTTGCGGGGTTGATAAATCTAAGGAGGAGAAACAAATGGTTCTCACCATTCTCTCCAAAGTTGGTCCTGAATTCTTTGTATTCATATCCACATTTATTTCAGTCAAATTTACCTCTGGAGCCACCTAGAAGATTCCTTCTCTTGAGGAATTTATCGAATCACTGACACAAGAGCAAACCAAGCTCATCAACATGGTAAAAATCAAAGGTCTAAAGGCACATGCACTTACTGTGCAAGATGGAATCCATCAATATTAGAAATCTAAATATTAAAAAAAAAGGAAAGCTCATGCAAATTCGAAGAAGGAAGGGTAGTCAAAACCCTTCACCGATGCCTCTAGATCCAAAGTTGGAAAGGGAAGAAAAGGGCATAAATGCACATACTGTCATAAAGGATTCCATCCAGAATCTGTATGCATGCATAAAAAAATAGATCTAATGACTCAAATACTTCAATAAAACAAACTGATATCACATCCCCGAGGGTGCCAAGAAGAAGAAGCCAGGAGATCAGAATTTGAAGAAAGACAATTCTAGCCATGCCTTGATTTCCATAAACCCCTCTCTCGACGCTTGGATCGTATATTCAGGAGAATCACATCGCATGGATGCCACAAAAGAAGTCCATTATTCATTGGATGCATGAAAATTTCCTCCTATTCTGATGGGGGGGAACTCTCTAGTCAAGGTCACCGACAAAGGAAGGATTGAACTCACCAATGGAAGCTTCGAGAATGTGTTGCACATTCCAAATATTTATGTCGATCTTCTCTCTATGTATCAGATGACGAATTCCGGAACCAGAAGGAAATCAATTTTCACACCTAATGCAGTGGACATCTATGACATGTAAACCAATTCCAGGGTTGTTACCGGTGAGGTAAATCATCAATCTAGATTGTATACATTTTATGAATTTATTAAACCAGATTCTTCTTTACTGCTTACCCATGCTGATGAAAGCAGTAGGATATGGCACGAAAGGTTCATGCATTTGTATTTTAGAAACATGCAACAACTTAGCAAGCAAATATTGGTTGACGGTCTACCAGAAATCCATTTCTCCAAAGGAATCTGTGAGGGACATGTTCTTAGAAAACACCCTCAAGATAAACTCGATAAAGGAAAGACTCAAATAGCTTCCTCTCCTTTAGATATGATCCATAGTGACCTCATGGGACCTTTTCCAAATCCATAAATCAGAAAAGCAAGGTATGTTATTGTTTTTGTTGATGATTTCTCACGTTTCACATGGATTTAATTTCTCGAGGAAAAATCAGAGGTCTTTCAACACCTAAAATATTTCAAAGCCCCAGTTGAGACACAGTTAGGAAAGAAAATCAAATTCCTATGAAGTGATAATGAGGGAGAGTATGTCAATCATGAGATCCAAAATATTTTTCATGAGGCAAGGCCTCAGTTGCATCACACAATTCCCTACACTCCATAGAAAAATTAAGTTTTTGAGTGGAAAAACAGATCTCTAAAAGAGATGGCATCTTGCATGATACATGCAAAGTCACTTCCACAGAGATTATGGGTCGAAGAACTTACTAGTAAAATCTACATCCAAAACATATCTCCCCATAGATATGTCAAGGATAAGACCCCCCCACAAAGCTTGGAGAAGCCTCAAACAATGACCCACTTTCCTGTTTTCGTCTCACGTGCATGGGCCCAGATTCCCTCTGAAAAGAGGAAGGCACTTGATCAACAGAGCATAGAGTTTAGCCTTGTTGTATACCCCAAGGGTGTGAAAGGATATAGACTTATTGATCTTTCCTCAGACTGGCTCATCATTGAGCGAAGTGTCCAATTCCAAGAAAGTGTCTCACATGTACCTCAACCGCCGCATGCACCTTCATTCTTCCACCTGTCCGAGATGATGAGCATGAACATGTCGACTCTTCTTCAGACAAGAGTTCTACTTTAGAGGATTCTGATGATCCAGAGACAGAGTCAGTATAGTCATATGCATATTCAATGCATCCAAATGCAGATGCAGAGCCAGAGAAGAGGCCCAAGTGGGCCCATACTACTTTTCAGGATGAAGGGGATCTTGTTGTTGATTCAGCCAACACTAGGAGGACTCGATATGATTTCTAGGAGCCTCCTATTGCACTCACTGCCACTAAACCATTTCCCTACAAGCGTCTTTTCTTGGTTCATTCTTTAGATCCATAGTCTTATGGCGAGGCTACTAGAAATCCCTTTTGGGAATCTTCCATGCAGGATGAGTACAACTCCCTCCTCGAGAACTAGACTTGGGATCTGGTTCCCCTTCCTTCAGGAAGGAAACTTGTCAGGTGCAGATGGGTCTACAAGACCAAGAGCACAGTGGATGGACATATTAGCAGATACAAAACCAGGATAGTTTCCAAAGGATTTTAGCAAGTGCATGGCATTGACTATGATGAGACCTTCAATCCAGTAGCGAAGACGAATTCCATACGTTTGGCACTTTACATTATGACAACCAAGGGATGGGAAGTCCATCATATGGACGTGAAGAATGCATTTCTTCACAGTGATCTCTTTGAGGATATTTATATGGAGCAGCCCCATGGATTTATGTAGGATTCCTCTTTGGTATTGCGACTGAAGAAATATCTTTATGGCCTCAAGACGACTCCGAGGGCATGGTATGCCAAGATGGACTCCTACTTGTTGTCACATAACTTTGTAAAGTGTAAATCAGACCTAAATGTCTACATGCTCAAGATGACTGACTCACTTCTACTCTTAGTTCTATACGTTGATGATTTACTGATCATCGGTTTCTCGACTTCAGTGATTTCTACAATCAAGAGGATTCTACATGACAAGTTATCGATGATGGACATGGGTCTGCTACAATTCTTCCTTGGAATTGAGATCAGTGAAGATGCATCAGGCATCAAACTGTCTCAAATGAAGTATGCAAGAGATATCCTTGAGAGATTTCACATGACAGACTGCAAGGCTGCTTCGACTCCTTTCCTATCAAGACTCAAACTTCTGGTTGGTGGGGACACACCACTAGTTGACAACACACTGTACAGAAAACTAGTGGGGATGTTTTGTTGGATCATGTTGTCATTGATGCCAATGGTTTGTCATTGATGCCAATGGTTTGATTACTTGGGAGATTGTTGGATCATATGTCATTGATGTAAATGGTTTGGTTTGATTGATGTCATTGGTTGATGTCAAGTAATTG